>JACEOJ010000099.1:32759-225996 GCA_013761285.1 Campoletis sonorensis | reverse complement strand
TTATTATTATTATTATTATTATTATTATTATTATTATTATTATTATTGTTATTGTTATTATTATTATTATTAAAATCAATGATAAATAATATAGCGAAAGTCGTTAACTTTGTTAATTATTCAATTTCGAGCTGCATATTAAGAGATGGAATGCTGGACATAAAATCCTGTGGAAATATTTTAATTTTGATATATTAATTTATTGAAGATTAGATTTCATAGATATATGTATTTGGCAACAAGACGCTACCGCATTTCTTCGTCATTTTTTGTTGTTGCTTTTTTAATTACTTGGCATCGAGACACTAGAGAGTCTCTCGTGCCAACCACAAGAACGACATCTCTTGATTCGACGCGAGGACGAGACTCGAGGCAAACCGGATAGAGAAGTGGCTGTGTCGTTTCTATCTACGTTTTAGCCTGTCGCACAGTCAAGATTGGCGCAGGTGTGCGACGACTAATCCATCTTACTTTTTTTGTGGTTTTTTTTTTTTTTTTAAATCGTATTTTCTATCAATATACTCTCATAGTTTCACGTACATGAACGGATGGGAAGCTGTACACTTTTTCAAGGATCGATGTGACACGTACGGATTTTTATACGATGCGTTGCACGTTCACCAATGCGTGATGCACAAATAAGCAGAGGAATGGTCCAGGTACTAGATAATTGTATAAGGGGTGTCCCAAAAGTGACACTTGGAAATTTATGGGTTGGAAAGAGTTTTCAATTCTGGATAGAAAAGTCCTTGGCCATTTTCGTATCGGACGAACCGTTGATGAGATATTAATTAATAACTAATTATTGATTTTTATGAAAATCCTCCGATTGTCAGAAAAATGGTTAGAAACGGCTATTTTTGCACGGGGTAAGAAAAATAGACGGTCGTGCCATTTAAATATTATTTTATATTTATTACATATTTTTTATCGTCAATACACAATCGATTAATTTGCTAAATTTCTTTTTTTCAAATATGGCTCTCCGCTGCTTCGTGACGAACCAAAATTTTACATGTGAAACCCACTGCACAAAAAATCTTACGTCAAACATACAATCATGTGTATATATGTAGAAAATTTTAGCAACAGCTTCCCATGGGACATTCGAACCGTAAAATCGAATCCAAGATGGGACGAACAGTCTCCCCATATTAGTCTGAACTCTCGGGCTAAGGCAATACCGGAGAGGCCACATATGTGTTTTTTTTTTCCTCTCCAAGCTTTACTCATAACGCTTCTCTCCCAAGAATCTGACGATGACGTCATTACGTGATGGGGGTCGTCACATGTTGCGTGACATCGAGTTTATACCAAACGAAGGTAGAATTAGGGAACCTCAATACGTTTTTATTGCACGATTTTACCGCATTGAATTAGTCCTTGAAAAATTGTACGAAAATCCATGGAAAATGATTTTTCTTATTTCTTTCTTTAAAACGGTGAAAACTCAAAGTTTTACGATTTTAGTAGGAAACAAATATTCTTCGAATACACATTTTGAAAAAGTTGTGGTTCTTATTTTTTTTTGCAATTTTTCTCGTCGAATGTCTTTTTTCGACTCATTCTAGAACCAAAATTTTAAGATGTGTTCTGGAGACTCCAATGCCTGGGATGCTGCGTCCCACATTAGCCGCCATTTTGCTCCACAAAGGGTGGTTCATGAGGGATGCTGCGCATGAAAATATCTCGGAGATTGTGTGACGAATCACGGTCGCGAACGAATTCCACGAATTTTATTGGAGTTCGGCGACGAGGGGTGCAAACGTTGCGAAGGGGTGTTTTTCCACCATTTTCGAATTTGCTTCGGCAGCGGTTTTAAAATTCCAAAATTTGACATTTTCAACGAGCGCGACTAATAATAGTCGAAATATTCATAAACTCCGTTTAGAATTTTATTTAGTTTTTGTTTTTTAATTATTTCCCCTTGATGTATAAAACCACGATTTCAAACATAAGTTGGAATTAACCAAAAAATTATGAAAATCATAAAATGGTTGATTTTTTCCAGTAAAAATAAATTTTTTGATTCATTTTTAGAATCTGTTTGTTAAAAAAAGTCCATGGCCGAACCCGGAACGAGTCATGGGGGTGGCGGCGAAGGGTGCGGCCTCGCTGCGACCATGCGAAATCAATATCACGCCCGATATGCTCTCTTTCTTCTTTCCTCTCTTGTTCGATCGCATCTTCTCTCTTTTGCCCTCTCTCTCTCTCTCTCTCTCTCTCTCTCTCTCTCTCTCTCTCTCAATTGACCTGTCCACGAGGTCCAATGCCTGTTTCTGTCTAACCAACTTGCGATTTCTTACGCATGTGCATGAGTCCTTGTGTGTGTGTGTCCCTTGAATAACGTAAATTATCCTCACTCACCGAGCAACCCCCTTAAACGACATTATTGTGGCCAAACACGATTTTACTACACTCGACTCCGTCGTAAAACTTCCTTTTCATCAGAAAAACATATTTCCACCCCCTCGGGAGGGATAAAATCTCGTAATCGATCAAAATGAATAGTTGGACAAAAAACATTTCTTTTCCAGTCTCCAAAACTCGAGTTGTAACACTGCAAAGTGTGATTTTACATTTTTTTTGCTTAAAAATGGTTGTTGCGTTTCTTATGTTTCAAAATATCCGTTTACTCTTATCTGAGATTCATGGAAGAGATTGGTGGGGAATTGAATGGAGTTGTAGAGAGATTAGTTATTTACAAAGCTATGTAAGTATATTGGATCATCATGTAAGAGCGCGCTACTTCAGATTTATGTCCAGTAGCTGAGTATAATTGTATTGCGGCGGCAGATGCACAGGGTGTCCTTAAAGTGAAGTTGGGTTTTTACTTGGTTGAACGGAGCATGTGATTCTGGAGAGAAAAGTCCTTAGCCATTTTTCTCTCCGATGTAACGTTCTCGAGATATCAGCTGTTGAACGACGGACCGTTAACTAAAAGAAGTTACTTGATATCTTGGCAAGGGTGCACCGGAGAGAAAAATGGCAGGGGACTTTTTTATTCAGATTCGCACGGTCTATCGAATCCTGCAATAATGTAGGTTCACTTTTAGGACACCGTGTATACATGCATATGAATACGGAGAAAAAAATCGGCCGTGTCGTCACTTATGCGGCATTCCCAAGGATTCTTCTACCCAGAGGTCCAGGCCTTTTTGTAATGCTAAACGCGTACTCCATTCATTTCTACGATGTAGGAGTTAATTTTATTGTAAACACTACAACAAGAAGAGAGACAAACATACATGTGCTCTGCGGCATCGCCAAATATATCCTGAGTCTGTGCAAAAAGTTTTGATCACATTGGTATGCACGCTAGAGTGACACATTGCAAAGAAAATAGTGTGTGTTGCGTCGATTTTTTTGCTACCAATTTATGAATTAATCGCGTTAATAAAATCGTCTTACTTTTATTTTATTTCTGTATGGATTTTTATGCTTATCGCAAAAATAACGAAATTGTCAAGGCTTTGTATTTATCGAAGCAATCTGAGAACGTTTGTTTTTGTTTTTCACGACATTTTATATAAACATGTTTATTTTCATAAAACTCTCGTTTCTCGATGGAAAAGCAAGGCTTTGAATATTGCACAAGCGCGTGTTTCGAATGTTTCAAGCACTTTATAATATTGACTAGAATAGTTGAACGTGGGAGTTTTGAAGTAAACATGATTTTCATAAGTTTTGTAATACAAACAACGCTGAAGGTCGATTTTTTGATGAATAAATTATTAATGTGACTTTTTTTTTGAGAAGAGCAAGAATTCATGTGCATGGAAGAAAAAAAATTAATTGAAAATTTCTTGTAAATAGGTAATTATTGACCTTTTTGTTATTTGAATCTTGGGGAAATTCTGAAATGGTGCTTCGTGCCAAATGCGTTTGAAAAAGCATCGGAAAGGAGAACAATGAAAATTTTGATAATGGATGAATTTGTCTCTCACACTTACCAGCTGCATTTCGAGTCCACTAGTAAAGGGAAAATTTCATGATTCCTTTGTATCGTGCACAAAAATGTTACGAGACATGGAAACTACCCCTGACTCGCCCGTTAATTTTAATAATGCAAAGTTTAGTAGGCTCTCGAGAGCGAAAGACATAGGTTCGTCCACGAGGTAAATTTAATGGAATTTATGAACGCTGTTCATTCATCGATCGATCTAAAGAGAAGCGAATTTGAAAAAAATGTCACTCATATTAATTAATTAAATTAGTTATAATGGCCTTTATCCACGAAAGACAAAAAATTTTGATGACAGATTCTACTGCACAAAAAAAATGAATGAACTCGCTGTCGATAAAATAGGGAAATATTTCTGAACCTTGGATTATTCGTAACTTTGATGGTATCTTACCGACGGTCAGTAAGGGTAAATTGCTTTTGATTACAGTAATTTGATTAAAAGTTTCATGGAATCTTTAGAATCTGTTTCATGGAATCTATCAGTTGTTCGATCGGTAAAAATTGTACTGTATCTTATCGCATATATATCGCGTTTCCAAGATACTGTATTTCTTGTTTGGCCCTCATTCCATTCTTCCCGCCCAAAGTTTTCAAATCTAGCAGAAACGCAAACCTGATGTAGATCCAATAAAATACGCTAAAAATATGTCCTAAGATGTCGCTAAATTCGCTTTTATTCGTGTTTGCGCTTCTACAATGTTTCGCGCTCAAATCACAGTGATGGTTTGACGAACAAAGGAAAAACAATCGGTTAAAAAATACGTTCCAACGTTGCGGCTCGTACTTTACTACCGTGGTTGCTAGTGTAAACAGTGTCCACTTTACTTTCTTCAAATTTCGTAATCATCACTTTTATGCCACTGCGTTTAATCAATTCAATAAAAACAAAAACCCCGAGAGGAAAGATCGTAACACGCGTCATACTCTGAACGTTGAAAAAAAAACTTCAACGACTGTTAGATCCCACGATAAAAAATCGAACAAAGCAAAGTTATGGATCCAACCAGAAAACAACATTTTTTCGCGAACGCCTGCCACGAGTGTCGAGCTTACGGCAAAAATATTCAATTAAAAAGATGTTCGAGTTGCAAGTCAATAGCTTATTGTAGTCGCGAGCATCAAAAAGCGCATTGGTCAAAACACAAAGAATTGTGTCGAGTTCTCAGCGATGTAATAAAAGTAAATGGCAAGCTTCACGAAAGCCGTGAAAATATGAGACTCGAGACGTGGGTAGAGGGGAAAAAAAAATTAATAAAATTCGTACTCTTTAAACTGGGTCGTAAGCTCGTGCTTTTCGAGGAGGAAATGTTGAAATTTCCAAGATGCTGCGATATTTGTTACCAAACTGATCCTTTGCAACTGAACGATTGTAACGACTGTCCGGACTTCAGTTTCTGCATTAAACATCCAAAGAACGCGGATCATTCCGCCAAGTGCAAAGCATCCAAGCTCTGCTTCAAATTAAGCAATACGTCATTCCACCCTTCAAGCAACATTTTGGCATGTATGGCCATCGGATCTCATCACGAGGAGAAAATTCCAGAAAACATGGAACAAGCAATGTGTCTTTTTTTGACGCATTGCCCCGCCAACAAGACTGACGCAGAAACAAAACTCTGGCTAAACCTCATTTCTGACAGCTTATCGAGGCCTTACTCTCTTTTGTACGCAATGAAAAAGTTGACGTATCCAAATTTCGAAAAAATGACCATCCACGTCATCGATACAAACCCAAAGGAAACTTATCCCGAGAACACCTGGCAACTCGTTCTCCACCACATTCCGTCTCTCCAGGAGCTCAACGTCGTCTTCGTTGGACCGCATCCTGCCACCCATCCCTTGGACTTGAGACTCTGCCCCGACTGCATATCCCTCGATCGCAGAATCATCGTTCAAAGTGTATGCGCTTCGTACCCTAATTTTGCAGCTCATCAGTCCTTCACCAAACCTGACTACGTCATCGGTTTTAACCTGCAAATTTGTCCAAGTTTTCTTAAAAACAATCCATGGACTCGCACTTTCAAAATATTGGCCAAAATCGGTTGCCCTTTCGCCGTCACTTCTTCCTGCTACAAAGGATTCAGAGATCAACAATTAATAATGAATTTATTACTCAAGAAAAAACTTAAGCACTGCTGGGCAGGAAGAAATCCAATGTCTGGCTTAAATCCTCGCAGAGACATGAGAAACGCTGATTTTTGGTACTTGAATCAAAACATGACCGTTTATAAGAAATTGGCTTAAAAGACACTTTTTTTATACACTAATTTATCTTGTTATCTTTATCCAAAATTCTTTCATTCGAAGTATATTTCCAGATCGTTTAAAAAATATTATCAAAATCTACTAAAATATCTTTTCATTCACTTTAAGTGAGTTCCAACATTTTTCATTGATTGAAACTAAGCCAAATTTACTTGAGACAAAAAACCTGAATTCGCTGAAGAAACTTTAAGTAAATTTCAAGATTCGAACGAAGAAATGCTACGGTGCAAAAAGTATTAAAAATTATTTGTCACGACTTAAAAGTTGTATGCATTGAAGTTTAAAAAAAAAAAAAAGCATTTGCGTCTCCAGAAATAAAGAGAACGCATTTGTTGAGGTATGTCAACAAAGGAAATTCCAATTTCGTTGGAAATTGATGTTTTGTACTTCGAGATAAGAAAGTGTAGTTTAAGTTCTTTGTAATATTCTTTCAACCTTGTAAATTCGTCTTCAAGACGAATCGTATAACTAGAATAAATGTTGACAATTTATTCTCTTAAACTGTGGGAATTAAATTGAAACTAAATCATTATAATTGTGGCGAGTCATTTTTATTTCGTTGATTTTTTCGTACAAAATTTCTCAGGAAGTTAAATCATTTTTTCGAATTTGATTTCAAAATTTGTTTCGTTTTGATGATTGGAAAAGTTGAAATCTTTTCTTTTATCCATTTTCATTAGAATCATTAGAGATTCTCCAATGATTTTTTTATATTCTTCACAGGACTCGTAGTTAAGATTTGCTTTTTTCATAAATACATATAATTTAATTAAAATATGAATTATCAATTAAAATTGAATTTTCGAATTCGTCGATCTTGTTTTACGTCTTCGACATAATTTTTTTTTTACATTTGATCATTTTTGTATCACTTATTTTTGAATTTCTCCTCTTGTGACAAATATTTTGATTTTTAATTACAATATTTATAATTTTTTCGATTTCGATTTTTTACTTTTCGTGAGCTCTCGGGCTCTTTATCACGTAAATATCTAACAATTATTATTTCTTCTTTCAATGAATGAATCAAAGAACAAATTTCTCTCAATAAATAAAATAAACACTGGTATCGTGAATCACGCAATCGCGATGAATTTTTAAGTTTAGTCTCAAATCTGTTTTTTGCTTTGATTTGTAAATTTTCGTCGTTTTAACGTCAATTTTTTTTCTTTTTCAGAAATATTGCAAGAAACACAAAACGATTTTGTTTCGTACTAATCTTTTTCAAAGTGTTTGGAATTGACGAAGGCTAAAATTCTGTTAATCGGGGACCCGACCATTTTTGTTGAATCGTCAGAAAATGTCGAAAAACTGGAATTCGATTTACTCGACAAACGACAGTCGAACTCGTCCGAATCCAGAGACAATATTCCGTCCTTACGAGCATATGTTGTTTTCGAAAAATTATTTATTCCCGAGCAACCGGGTTTGGGAAAAAAAAATGAAGAAATCTGACTACTTCCGGTGGCTGTTGAATTGTTTACGATTTGAAAATTCGACGAAATGTTATTCAAACTTTTGCTACTCGTTGAACTGCTGCCAAAGTCAAAATCCGAACTGGACGAATTACTGATTTTTGATTTTGTTCGAGAATTCTCTCTCGTGAGAACTTCACCGGAAAAATTCGGAAGCTCGTCATCGATTAACTCGATGCATTCGTTCCCACTTTGCGGAGAATCTGGAAATTCATTTTCGTCCTCGTAATATTGAGGCGAACAGTCGGACACCGACCCCGCCGATCTTTTTCCATTTTTTAACAATTGCTCTTTGAGTCTTGCGCTCATACTGTATTGCAACAATCTTCTCTCCAACGGCATTTGATCCGCTTCCATCGCCAAATTGTACGACTCATTCAACTCTCTCTTGTAATCGTGTTTGCCAATTTTAGTCTGTTAATAATAAATAATTAAATAAGTAAATTATTTAATTATATATTTAATTACAATTAAATTATATTTAATTATATTTAATTATATTGAATTATATTCAATTTTATTTAGATACAATTGAATATATTTTCATTATAATCGTAATTTTTTGATTATATAGTCAATTATATAATTAAATATATCCAAATTATTTATTCAATTTCAAATTTAATCATAATTAAATATGAAATATTTAATATTTAATAAACAAAAAAGTTTCGTAAATTCTTTTAAATTTCAAGTTTTTTAGATTTTCCACATTCTGCTGAATGAAAAATATTGTTTAGTGAGTGTTCATCACTATTTTTTCAACTTACATTTTTGACCAATTTGTTTCTTCGATTCTTTGAAAAAAATTTCAATTTGTCTTCGGACACCCAATCGAACTCTATGTGTTTCTCCGAGAAATAAACGACGTGGTACATATTCTGAAAACAAATGTCACTTTGTGGTTTAAATAATTTGGAAAAAAAAAAAAAAAAAAAAAAAAAAATAACAAATAAAAAAAAACATTACACAAGAGAAATCGACATTTTTGACGTTTCAACGAATTACAAGAATTCTCTGTATCGCGACACAATAAAAACCGTTTTTTTGCTAAACTTTCATTAGAAGAACTTTGAAAAAAGCATAAATTTCAATACTTTCTATTAAATTTGTCTCACCATCTCTTTCGCGGACTTAGGAACTCGAATGTGATTTTTAAAAATTGGACATTTGTCGATCATAGCGGGCCACCATGGAAATGTTAGAGGTCGTGCCCACACAACGTCGCCGACCTTGAACCTTTTTTCATCTTTTTCTCTTTCGCGTTCCTCCTCCCGCGTCATTCCATTTTCTTTTAAAACGTATTTGTCAACGACCAGCTGCGATTTCGTGAGCTTCGATTTGTTTTGGCTGCGTTTGTTCCGAGCCACTCGCGCAGTGAATCCAAATCTTTCGACTCGTTGAGCCACGGTCAAGGTCATTGCCTCGTCCGCCATAACGCAACCAGCGTCAACATCCGCTTTGTAATCAATCGTCCGAAATATTGTCTGCGATATTTTTTAGATTAAAATTTTCATTTATTTTGTAATTCGACGAAAAATTTAAATCTTTCGGAATATTTTTTTTTTTTCTTTTCGTTTACCCTTTTTACGACCGTCTGACGAGGATTTTTTTTGTACGGTTTGAGACCCCGATCTCGAATCCAGGCGTGTAAAGGTTTTTTTGCATCGAGAAAACTGACGTGGTACTTAATCTAAAAATTCAAAATTTCTTTTAAAAAATATTTAATTTCTTCAATAATTCGAAATATTTATTTTCAACTTATTTAAATCCAATATTCAGATTTTATAAAAATTCGCATCAATCATTCGAATCTCGAAGTCATTTTTTATTTTTCAACGATAATACGATTGTGAGTTCTCGAATTTGACCTTTTATTCATTATTGTCAAGAAATTTCAAGCAAGTCATTTTTTTCAGCATATTTTGAAGGAAATAAATGTTCATAAAGTAATTCTTCAAATTTGTAGAAAAATAAACGACACAGTGAAATTCTAGTACATTCGATAATGTTGTTGAATAATCAAAGAATTTTTTGAACGAAGAACTTTTTCTGAAAAGACTTTTTGAAATGCCAGAAAATTAGCAAAGTATTCAACCTAAATTTGACAAAAAAATTACTAACTTTTGGCAACATTAGAAAATTATTGTCAAAATGTTTCATAAAATCTTGAATATCAATAACAAAAATAATTCACGTATTTTACAATAAAAATAAATGATTTGGTTATTAACTGGAACAGGGGAGGATCCTTGTAGTTGACAAAACTTAAATAAGTCAGGACACTCGTCAACAATGGCTGGCCACCATGGATAGCCGTCGATTCGAGCCCAAACGATTGAGCCAATGGTATATTTCGTCTCAATCAGTTCGGCTCTGACGGTTTTAGGAATTTTTTCTTCCGGTACGTCGCAAGTCGCGAAATCAGGATCTAGGGAGGGGGAAAAAAGGAAAATTCAGAAATAAATACTTGGAAAAAGTATTATTTCATTAACTTTTATTCTTGATCGATTCGTGTTTTTCTTTGTTTCCATTTAATGATTTTTTTCGTTCGAATATTTGACGAGGTAACTGTGAAAATGTAAAAAAAATGAAAAAAATTCGCACGCACCCTGATTCATGCTGCAGAACCATATTTCTGGCACATCGGCAGGATCTTCGTACTCGAAGACCAAACGCCATTTGCCACATTTCTCATGACAACATTCGATCCATTGAGCATCGGTTTCATGAGTTTTAACCCATTTACGTCTTTTCGCTCGAATATTTTCGAGCTCTTCTTCCGATATTCTTTTTTTTACAACGTTCGATTCTGCGGGGGTTATCATTTTTCTTATTTATTATTTTTTTATTATTTAAGTGTTTAAAAACAATTTGGAACTCTTTTTTTCTAACGAAAAAAAGAAAAAAAATCGGCTCTAAAACGAAGTCGATTTTTTCTTCAGCATAAAATTTATCTCGTGTGCCATGATACATTTTTATTATTTATTTATTTATTTTAATAATGATTAATTTTTATGATAATTATAAATTATCATTAAATGATAATAATAATAAGGAGGACAAATGAATTTTGAAAAATCACCTTCGACCTCCAAATGATTTTGAAGGTTGACATTTTGGCTCGTGGCAGGAGTTCGAAGTTGTTGTTTTGGAGATTTATTCGTCGCATTTTTGTTGTTTTCTTGATTTTTAAATTTTTCTACTTTTCCCTTTCTTCCGCGGCTATTTTTTGGTTTTGTCGATTTTTTTTTGTTCTCGGGTATAATCGCAGGTAATTGGGGCATGGATGAAGTTCCAGAATCGTTCCAATCGTACGAGATGTTTCGTTGGACCGGGACACACATTTTTTGACTCACCTGACTTCCTTGTGTATTTTTTTTTCGTTGTTTTTCGGACTGCGAAAAATAATTATTTGTTTTTCTCGCGATGCATTTTTCATGCACGATTTTTTAAGATTGGGATTCAATTTTTTCGGAATTTTAATTTTTTTTCGTTTTCGTTATCGACATTTTTGTCACAAATTTTGTCACAGAATTGACGTTTTTATTTTTGAGAATTTTTACTTTCTTTTTGAACCGTTTTTGAATGATTTTCGTATGCGAAAGATTTTTTTTTCTACGACCATTTCGTTCTTAGCTATTGTTGATTTTTTTTCTTTGCCATTTGATCATTTTTATTACTTGATGAAATTCGTTGTCGAATTTTCAATGAAAAGGAAAATTTTATTTTTTGAGAATTATTATTGTTTGATTGTAATCATTTTCGTAAAAAAGAATTAAAAAAATTATTATCAACGGTTCAGGAATGGGAATGAGGCTACTTACCTGCGATGCTGCCTGGACTGCTCCGAAACCTTGAAGAGTTTTCTCATTTATCATGGCCAACTTTTCATAGGGTTCAACATAAGCTTTTAATTTGGCTAGAGAAAAGAATGTGCTTTTCCCACGCTGTTTATTAAGATCCATTTTAAATAAAAAACCAACGAAAACAATTTTCGAACTCTAATTTAGGGGTGCTGGTAAAAATTCGAAGTAGCGTCTGTTAGCCTTGGAGCCAGGGTCCACACTGCAACGCGCAGGGACGCGAAAACCAAACGGTTTTTTCTTCCGTGATAATAGAACATTACGAAAAGTATTCAAAAATGGATAATTTTTAAGATCACTTTGGACGAATACGTCAAAGCAAATATAGCAGAAATATTATTATGCATGATAGTAATTAATTGTTGCTTTTTCGACATAGGATTTATAGGAAATAAATGATGTTTTTGATCATTCTATTTTCTGTCTCGAAACACTCTGCACCTCGTTCTTCAAATTTTGTTGCCGGAAGAATCCGGTTGCTAACGAACTCTACGATTCGTTCGGTGGCGCCCTCGAAAAAAGTCGTGGCAGTCATCAGGAACGAAAAAATTCAGACGCGGAATTTAAATGTTTACGAAAGTAATAAGCCCTACGATCAATTCTTATTCACACTTCAATTCACATTTAGCTAGTCAATCATAATTTTCAACAATAATAGAGAACGGAAGGAAGCGCAATAAATTTAGATAAAAAATAAATGTCCTTCTTTAGCAAACATCGATATACGGGACCGCGTAAATTTCTGCCGTGTTTTTAGACCGTTTTTTACGTAGATTTCGAACCTCCGCACCTGATGTGACATCGACTGTAAGATTTCGTTGTTATCGATCGACGGTAACGTTTGCAACGTCTGACAGTTTCTTTACACACATCAATTGTTTAAAATGGTTTATAATTTAATCCGGCATTATGAACTGTCGACATTTAGGATAACGCGTGGTACGATTATACCAAGTGTTGTGTATTCATTCCTGTTTCATTGAGGTTCATTAAAATTCTATTTCTACGATGATTTTCGTTTCGACACGGACAAAGCGCATGGGCTCTGATTTTCCCGCGCTTATGACTCACACTCCACTCTACGCTACGTTACGACTGACGACACAGAGTGACAGAAAGAGATCAGAGATCGTTGTCTAGTGTGATCACTGTCACTTTAGTGGCAATCAAAACTATTCTACTATTTTAAGTGAACAAAAGCATTTAAGTACAAAATGGATAAAACCGATCGTGCAAAGATAGATCGTTGCGTCAACTTCCTGACATCTAAAATCGACATGAAAAAGTTATGGCCAAAATTGGTCGAAAAAAGAGTTTTCAATCCAGATGATTGCAACGCACTCAAATGGGAGGTACGTCAATTTTTTGTTTGTTTTTATTATCGCTTAAAATTGATTATGCAGTACATAGAAAAAAAAAATGTGAACGAGTCGTCCAACATTTTCTCTGTCAAAGAATCCGATTGTCAAATTCTCGAAACCCGTAAAAATAAGCTTCGCGATTGAAAAATTAATTGAGTTGTTTTTGACATGTGTTCGGTGGAAATTGTGATGGACAAAATAGAAGATTTTTCAAGCCATAAAGCAGCATTGGAAAACGCTTTCAGGAAAATCTGGCGGCCAAGGAAACAGTGCGCGAAATACTTTTGACCGTCAAGACTCGGGGACCGAACGCGTTCACAAATCTTGTTCTGTGCTTGCGAGAAACAAAACATCACACCTTGGCTACTGTACTACAAGGTTACGGGCCTTCTGACAACAAATTTGACAGGCCTGACGACAAGCAACAGTCCGGAAGTGAAGAAAGTGACAAGAGCGACGGAAGCGACGACGATATGCCTGTGTGAGTTTTTTGTTGTCACTTAAGGGACCTTCTCGATATTAAATTAAAAAATCTAGACTCTCGTCAACATTCCCTCAAATTTTGTAACGTAATTCAAGTTCTTTGGGTCGCTGGATCATTTTTTTGGTCGCCAAACCGTTTGCGAACCTTCTCAAATTTTGCAGCATCGCTTTTTCATATTTTCCTGAAAGAACACATTGGTTTAATAAAGGGCACAATTTCCCATTGAATTTTGAAATTGCTGGGATTTAGGTAAATTTTGTAAAAAAGAGAAAAAACTTGAGTTTCATTTTTGTATTTGGATTTTCATTCCAGACAATTTTTAGAGCAAAAGAGTCGTCTATATTCAAACATTATTTTTTTAGATCTTGTTCGCATCGACTTAAAATTCCATTAAAAAAGAAAGTCGAATATTTAAAAAAATTACTTTTGTTTTGATCTATTAATTATTAATTTATTATCATTATTGAATTATTATTCATTGAACTTATATTTTGAACTATTGACTAATTATTATTCCTAATGAATTAATTATTATTATTATTGAACTTATATTTTGAACTATTAATTATTTTGAATGATAAATTATGATGAAAATAAATTCGATTGATTTACGGATTTGATCAACTGAGAAAAAATGATCATGTAAATGGTCAATGAATTAATAGTTCCGCTAAGAAAATTGGATTCCGTTATTTTTTCTCTGCAAATTTTCGTTTTCGAAAATAGATTATAACATCTTGAAAATCAGAGATTGAAATGTTCTTATTATTGATGACGGGTAACAAGAAATGATGAATATTTAAAAAATGTATAATTATTTATTTCAGTCAGGATGATCATTACAAAAACTTTCATGTAAAAGAAGAGCCGCTGACGATAAAATTACGCAAAGCGACGAAATTCCGGGATGGTCCGGAGTACAAAACCGTTGGAAATTATCCCATGAGGAGTCGACCGCGTGGCTACGTTCTCATCATCACAATTCGGGTATCCGGAGAGTTTTTAGAAGTCAGAAAGGCATCGGAACGAGATGAAGCATGTTTGGTGGAATTGTTTCAAGAAATGGGTTTCGAAGTGACGCCACTGGGGAGTCTGAGCGGGAAGGTGAAACCAAAAACTTGTAAAAGTCTATTTTTTCATTATTTTCAAACTTTTTCTTCGTTTTATCGAGTCTTTATTGTTGAATATTCAGGAAAACACGACTTTATCGTGTATTCGTTATAAAAAAAACAACGAAGACAATTTTAAATGAAGAAAATTATAACAGGAAATTTTAGAAGCTGTCGAGGAATTTTCCAAGAAAGATTTCCGTTTGGTTGACTCCTGCTTCGTCATCATTTCCGCCCATGGCCTTGCAGCAATCAATCAAAAAGGTTTCGCTGACACAGAAATCATGGGCAGAGATTTTGGTACTCCCGGTGCCAAAAAAGTATTCTGCAACGACATTATTGACTTTTTCACCGTTAAAAATTGCCCATTTCTCAAAGGAAAACCGAAAATATTTATTTTTCAAGCCTGCAGGTTCGTTGCCCTCAAATATAGTTTTTCTTTGTCATTTATTTTTATTGTTATCTATTGACTTATTGAATATTTCAATTTTATTTTTATTCATTATTTATTTTTTTCAACTTTAATGACATTCTGCTTTGATTTTATCAAAATTTCTCGATGTTATTGATGTAGAAAAATGTTATTTTTCATGGTGTTCCTTTTTGGCACTTGTATTTGGTTTCAGGGGTGGAAAACGTCAGGAAATGTCAAGAACTGTTACGGACGGTGCTGACAGCAATGCACCCCCTCGTAATTATTCGGACATCATGATTGCTCACTCGACGATGTACGGTTATGTGGCTTATCGTGATAACGTCAGTGGTAGTTGGTACATACAAATATTGTGCGAAGTTTTTATGAATTATGCTCACAAACTTCACGTTCAAGAGTTATTCCAACAGGTAATTAATTCACGAATGTTCTCATATTGATATGAATTTTCTATTTTCATGTTAAACTAGCTTTGCAGTTGAGTTTTATATGTATAGAGACAGAGATAAGCAATGACAAAAAAAAATTGAAATCTACAAAATTTGAACAAATTCACGAAAATTGCTGTAACTTTTTTTCCATTCTCATTCTCTTCATTGTGGAATTATCTTCAAATTTGTAATTAGTGTTTTTCATTTATAGCCTTTTTTTAATAACATGAGCAATTTTAAAGTACTTAATACTTTCGTTCGACTTTCGAATGCGAAGGAAATTTTCTATGCTTTTTTCTTTTAATATTTCAGGTTGACAGGCGATTGGCCGAAGTTCGCACCATTCAGGGCGAAGGTCAAACCTCGACCCTTAAACTGTTGGGATTTAACAAGCATTGTTATTTGAATCCCGGTTTATTCGAGGATTGAAACTTATTTTTAAAAAACGATTTTTTACTCAAGAAGAAGGTGAACAAGAAAATTTCAATTCGAGTAAATCGAATTTGCTACCATTTTTTTTACACTATTTTATACTCTCATTGTTCAAAATTTTGAACGAAGTCAAAACGTAATTTATCGAACGTGCAATTAAATTAATTGTACACCAATTTTTGCTTGCAACATTGAGAAGAAAAATTGCAAAACTATGACAAACTTTTTACTTGTCAATTTCTAAAGTTGAAAACAAAAACTTAAATTTTTGACTTCAAGAAAAATTGTTTTATTATTATTTTTAATTGAAGAAAAAATAAGGAGAGCAACTTGAAGTTTTCGAGTGGAACAATACCGTGATTTTAGCACAATTCGTCTAAATCTTAAGTTTTATTCTGTATTATTAACTTTTCTAGAAATTAGTATAAATTGATGAAATCTTGAAGGCTCTGAAAAATGTCGAAAATTCCTGGATACGCACGTTCTTGAATGTGTTGAAACTTTTAACCGCATTTTCAGTCTTCCTCAAAAATTCGAGAAAGTCATAATTAACGAATAAATGCAATTAATTATTATAGTAAGTAAGGATTACGAGTATTGTTGAACAAAAGACTATATTTTAATGAGAATAAATGAATTTTATACAACACGAGAAACGTCCACTGTCGATTATTGTTCATTATTATTATTATTTTCTTAATTAATGCAATACGGATATAACGCCAATGTACACTGGATGGGAAAATTCATGAAGATTTATTTCGATCGTTGACAATAATACGAGAAATTCGAAGATGTACGTGAAAATGAGAAAAAAATAATCATTTTACTGACAAAATCGGGGGCTGGTCGATGAGGGCGAGAAAACGTAGAACTGAAAATCGTTGGAAAAAACAAACTCAATCCTCAATTGGAGGAAAAAAAGCGTGAAATCATCATCAGATACAGGGATAATAAAAAATAAATTAATACCATAGTACGGATTTTTTGCATTAGATTCTCAGTTTCACTCAATCGATTATCGATCCAATGAGAAAAAAAGGAAAAATAGAGGATACCGCAGTTTTAATCTTAAATTTTTTTTTCTCGTTTCGAGATTCATTGTTTTTTCCTTTAATTTGCGGTTCTTTTCTAAGCTTCATTTTTTGTTCATTCTCGTGTGTATTATTTGTTGTGTGGGTCGGTCGTTCATCTCGCGAATACCCGACAAATACATTTTTCCTTTTTTTATCCTCAGTACAAAGACTGAGCGTTTGACGAACGTGGCTTTTTGATTTTTTCCAAATTCTTGATAACGAGATCGTGCAATGCGCAGTAACGATTTCGGACTTCGCTTATCACCAGCCACAAACTTGCGAACTCCTTCTCGTCCAACTCTTGTATCGCTCGTCTGTAGTCAAGAATATGCGGATATTTCGCCACTTTGCTTAATACTTTCCCTCGAGAAATGAAGTACCTAAAAATAATAAACAATAAATAATTAGATCAAATTATTCAATTCAACAATTTATTTACTTAATTCGACGAATCCTTTCTTTCAAAAGACTGTTCCATGACAGCTTTTGCCAAGTTATGCTATTTTTAAACTCAAGCCTTTTTTTTTACGACTTAATAATCAATCGATTTGGAAGACTCGCGATTTATCGCGAATAACTCCCCCACGATCGAAGTTAGAGTAAAAGAGAATCTGAGCGATTTTGTGGAGCGTTAAATATCCTACAAAAAAGTCCCTGAGAGTAATTGTCAACTCAAATTTGTAGAATTTCAATTTATTTTTCTTTTATTTGTTGAGAATTTACCTTGAGATCTGATCGAAATATGCCGCAGCCTCACTTTCGACAGTTTGTATTTCGGCGAGTGTATCCTCCTGAATTGATACTCCAAAATTGTTGCCGTCTTCGATCTTCGGTATCATAACGGACACCCACATTTTAAGCTGCAGAGAAATTGAGATTTATCAAAAAATTCACATTTTAGGACTTTATTGACTAAAAAAATAGATTTTCATTAAAAATAAGCTTACGACGTTGGAGTCTTCCAAAAGTTGAAGAATGTACGGCTTGACTATGCCAATAATATCACAAATCGGTTTGTTGCATGGTATCGGTCCACTGGGCAATATCATTACTTTAGTTCCTGCTGTTACAGTCCCATCTGAGCTGTTGTCTAATTTGATTTTCTTATTTTTAGGTTCATCTTCGGAATGGTTGAGAACTATTGGATCTGGAATGGGCACATTCAACTCTTGATACACTTCGTTCAGATCTCTTTTGCAGAATTTTGGTGTCTCCAAGAGTTCGTTCAGTTTAACTATTTTTTCAGGGAAACCCTTCATCAACAGTTGCTCCGCCTAGAAATTTTCATGTCAAGATACATTAATTTCATTTATAATATATTATTATTATTATTATTATTATTATTATTATTATTATTAATAGGATTATTATTTATTATGTTTATTTAATTTATATTCATTCAAGAATTCAAGAAATAAATTTCATTCAAGAATTTTTATTCATGAACAATGAAAGATTGAAAAATAAAAAAATTATTGTTAATTTTTATTGAAATTTTCAACTTTTTCGTTGAAATACTTGATTCTAAGAACGTGAAATAATGGCAAAATCATTTTTTTATCAAATTTTGTTTCATTGACGTATAAAAAATTGTTAGAATGTGGGGAAACTTTTTTTTTTTCGAATATTCACCTTTGTTTTCAAGGAGTCTTTGTATTCCTGAACCTGTGAACAAATATTAAACATTCAAAGATATAAAAGAAAAATAATTTAAATAGAGAAATGCATAAATAATACATTGGAAGGCATGTGAGAAAAAAAATTAAAGAAATTTGTGGAGGAAAAATCAATCCCCAGTGAAGAAGAAACAATTTGAGGACTTGCATTTCTTGAATCGGGAGCTTTGTCTTTCGACTCCGAACGAAACAAAATTGGGAACATTTGTCAGCAAGAATGAAGAATTTTTAAGAGAAAATTGTCATTTTTTAGAAACCGTGAACTGATGAAAATTTTGACAGATTGAGAAACAATGTTTACGGTTGTCACATTGGTTTTGACAGGGCATAAATAAAATCTGACAGCAGTTATCTCGTATGTTTCCATGTTTCTTTATTTTTTCTCCTACGCAGCCTAACAAAGCTTGAATTTTTGTTACCGTTGAAAAATCGATAATTAAAGTTTGACAGCAAGTCTATTTTTTTGATCAATTAGTAAAAATTTGTTGAATTCATCGCACGAACGGAATGAAACTTTTGTTAAAATAGGAATTGCAGAAATTGAGCTGCGAAGCACAAAAAGCTCTGAATGCTCGAAGTTTTTTAAAAATGGTCGATGTTCGTGTTATTATCAACAAAGAAACGGAGACTGTTATTGACAGCTGAAAATTGACATGAGGCGTTGGAAAGCATAAAATATTGAACTTGTAAGTGTAATTCCTTGGAAAGCGGAGCCGACGCGTTGGTTGGTGTTTAGAGGTTAAGAGGATCGAGAACGGTCGATGTTACCGCGTGCCTTGGGGGGGAATTTTTTACAAGTGACAAAAGCTCGTGTCGCGTAAGAAAAAAGGAGGAGTTACGCAAAGTAGAGAGAGATGTAAGAGCTTTATGGAAATAACATTGTATTGATTACCACGTTAGAAGGAAGCATCGCAAAAAAAAAACACAAACAATACGTTTCACAAATGTAGAAGCACTACCGGTCGAATGGGCGAGCTAACCTAACCAACGAAAGTTTCGTTGGTTCATAACGCCAACAATAATCACTCGATAAACATGCAACTATCGATGAATTATTCCTTGTTTTTTCTGATTCTCATATTTTCTATGATATCGATAATCTTACCTTAGCTTCCGTATTATCAGCCATCATATACGCTCGTTTAAAAAATAAAAAACTTTGAAAATATTATAACCCCCACACACACTGTCTTGGCTTTGTTGAAACTTGAAACGTGCAACTTCAAACAGGAAGTGAACGTGAGAGTTTCTGTTTGATCATTTAACTAACGCAGTCATATCCGGTTTCACGAAAACTGTCAATATGTCAAAGTCCCTTCGTAGTACTTCGTAAAAATCGTTTCATCCCGATGGAATATTTATTGAACAAGATTAAAGAAGAATAACTAGAACATTTCTTCGAATTCTCGACGTCCGCTATTTCCGGCGGGACATTCAAGTTTCTTTATCGTTTTTTCTCTAGTTTTCGAGCTTTCTTTTTAGTGCTAAAGATGGAAGACGAAGATATCGAGAATGGGAGTGTTGGTTTTCAACATTTCGAATATTTTCTTCCAACGGAAGTCGTATTGCACAATAAACCGGAAGATTGTTGGGTCTCGTATCTCGGTGGTGTTTACGATCTTACGGAACTTTGCTACATTTGGAAATATTGGTAAGGCACACATGGCACTTTGCATTTGGCGCCAAAATACTCATAAACGAATAAACACACGTTACAAAGGATGCTTTGAAAGTTTAAGCAGCTTTTGAACATATTTTTTCGATCCGAAAAGTCGCGAAATAAGACCTATATTAGCGAACGCCGGGAAAGACATTAGCCACTGGTTCGATCATGACAAAGGTGACATTAAATACTACGTAAATCCTTTAACCGGTGCACAAGTGCCTTATTGTCCTCATGGACCGATACCCGACGTGGGTCCCAGCGTTCCAACGACAATGTGGCGACCATTGGACAAGTGTCCTTGGTGGCTTGATGAAAGATACAAAAAAGGATATTTAACTCAGAATTCAAGGCCCTGTAGAATCATCAACGCACTCACGGGACATTCCGCTGTTATTTCGGTAAGTTTTATGCTTCACTTCTAATTTTTCTAAACATTTTAGCAACAGAAAATGATCGTTTTTATAGAAGAAATGATTAACTTTCGAAAGTTTTTTTTTTTTTTTTGATCCGACATTTTGAAACCAATTTTCAACGATTCAGAAAGTAACTCAAAATGAATTTAGATACAGTCCCGATAAAAACTCAGTTTGAATGAAATTCTTAGGTTATTGTAACGAAAAAAAAATCGCCATGTTGGAAAATACAAAAATTGGGCTAAAACCATGTTAAACAAAGTTTTTATACAAATTTTTTCGAAAAATGCTCAAGTCCAGTTGTTTCTGGCAACAAAAGTCCCAGAATTTAAAAACCGATTATTAGGTATGCGAAGAAGATACCATACGACGAATACAAGAACGTTTTTCAAAGTTTAATGCACACGGTGGTTCTTACGAGTGGAAATTTGAGGGGAAAATTATTGACATGAACAAAACGCTTACTGATAATGGAATAATCGACGAAAGAGATCGATACGTTGCTTGTGGTCTTTCTGAGGACATTTACGTACCCAGTCTCGTGTGTTACTTTAATGACGACTTAACAGAGGCATGAATACAAAATAATAATGTTTGGACAATTTTTGTACCGCAATTGAAGGTCATTTTTTAAATAAAATCTAACAAACAATTAATTTAGTAACCTTTGGAGGAATCTGTAATATCGGCTGAGTACGTTGTGGAAACGTTGACGTTTATCTAGTCTACCGCTACGAAAAAGCGCCGCAGCGTAAAAAACAAAAAAACAGCAAATCAGGAGAATTTAGTTTCCTGATTTTTCAATTTTTTACCATTTCACTGCGCTGCAAGTCATCTGGAAGTTATTGGTACAATAAATGAAATCTGTGTTGGTTAAGTTTATAGTTGAAAAATCAATTAAAAAACAATGAGCGTCGTTTCAACGCCTCCGTGTTTATTTCTCATCGTCGGGTAGTCCAACTGCAAATCGTTTGTGGGTGCCGAATATTATATCTTCGCGAAAAAAGTGTACGTAGAAACAAAAAAAAATTAGGCGAATTAAAAAAGAACCGGAAAAGTGTATTTCAGGAAGAGCCAAGTTCAGTCCGATAAGATCCAAAACAAAGATCCCCCGTCTCCTGTATCGATATAAATATAAACATTACGTTGTCCGTTCCCCTGGTTTCCCTCGCTTCGGCCCTTATCGACTCGCATAATGTTTTGTTTGTCGATACAAGTCTCGAGGTTCAGAAGTGTTGCATTGAACCTCGTAACGTGACAGTGAATTGTTGATTCTCTTCGTGTTTGATTAAAATCTGTGTTCTCTGGAATTGAAAAGTTTCACTATTTCGTCAGCTGTTTTCGCTCGTTCGGAGCATCGTGCGTGGGCTTATGTGTGTGTACATAGCGATTTGGTGTTACAAAAAGAATATTGCCAAGTTTTAAAAGGATCGAGAGTGAAAAAATAAAAAAAAACAACGCTAAAATGGAAGCAAGCGTCGCGGTGCAGGGACCAAATCCCAACAACACTGACAGCGACAATGTTGGCAGGTAAGCGATTTGTACCTTTTCGTTAGCAAAACAAAATGTTTGCCAAACAAATACAAATACGTTCGATCTACTCTGAATTATAAACCTTTGGGTCCAGAGCACGTCGATCGTATCAAGCTTCGTGTTTTTTATTGAAAAATTAAATCGCATGTCAAACACTGATAACTTTGAAATTTCATATCATTCGAACTCTTGTGTCAGAGTGCTCGTCACACAAAAATTCGTAGATTAAGCAAACAACATTTCTCTTTATCTCTACTACAAAATCTAAGACGCAGACTAATGTCAACAAATCCTAATAATGTCTACATTGTTGGAACACAAGACAAATATTCGTGTTTATTAAAATATTACTTCCTTTTCTGAATAACGAATACGATTTTTTTTTGATCTACATTTTTCATCGCTTCTCTTTTGAAGGTTACAGAAGTTCCAAATTTATTTATTCGCTTACAAAATACGAAACATAACCAAAAAATAGTCAAATTGAGTTTACTAAAAAAAAAGTCTTACAATTCCACGAATTTTTTGAACCAATAATGAAAAAAATAATTTTCGTTGTTCTTCAAAGACACAAACTGCAATCCTATAAAAATTGTATTTAAAAAAAAAAACTAAAAAAAAAGTATCACGAGCCAGTAAGGTCATCTACTGGAAAATTTTCATTTTCGAGATTTTATCATGTTGTCTAATATTTTTTTATAGAATTATTCATAAATGTTTACCGATTCATTGAAATTTTTTTTCCTCTTGTAAGTTGCCTGTTGCTCCGCTATGCCAGTCAGAATTCTCTTGACGAGAGTTCGCAAAAGCATGTACCAAGAGAAAGTGGAAAAGATAAACCGCCCTACAGAAATCATCACCACACAAACAGGGCGTTTGACGTCATGAACGCCATGAGAAAGTAAGATTGCCCTTCAATTTGATTTCACCAGTTTATTTATTTGTTTTTTTCATCTTCCAATGTTATAGTTCAATATTATTTGCAGAAAATTGCCTTTGTTTCGTTTCCCAATAAAATAAGAAGTGAATTGATATGGAACTTGGTTCAATATTCACTCTAAATTGTAAGATTTTTCAAAGAAAAGTATTTTTGTTTCCATCTTCAAATGCCAGAATAAAAAAAGGATGAATTTGTCGATATTTATATCGATAAATATGGAGCTTCTCTAAATTAAACAGAAAACAGAGAGAGAAAGAGTTTTGAACTCGTTTGTATATTTGGTTTTGTAAAAAACTGTTTCTGTTCATTGCAAAGTGTCGTGGCATGGACTTTTTCTTTGAAAAATTGATAAAGATTCATTTTTAAGTGAAAGGAAAAAAAAAATAATTTATTCTTGTGTATAATTTGTTCTGAAATCGACATTTTTTAACGTCAATTTTTTTTTTTTCCAATTGAATATCTGTTCAATTAATTTCTCGTTGGTAAAGAAATAAATGAATGATGTTGCGATTCAGGCAAAACTTTTTGTGCGACGTAACTCTCATGGCGGACGGAGGAAGCGATGTTCCCGCTCACAAAATGGTCCTGGCTGCCTGCAGCCCATACTTTTATGCGATGTTCACAAGTTTCGAAGAACGAGATCAGCAGCGAATAAAACTGCAAGGTGTTGACCATTCGGCGCTTGAATTATTAGTCGACTACGTTTATTCCGCAGAGGTTCATGTTACCGAGGAAAACGTACAAGTTTTACTACCCGCAGCAAATCTCCTTCAACTCACCGACGTCAGAGACGCTTGCTGCGATTTTTTACAGGCTCAATTGCATCCTTCCAATTGTTTGGGAATCAGAGCTTTCGCTGACCTTCACGGATGCCTGGAATTACTTTCCCACGCTGACAGCTACATAGAACAACATTTTCCGTAAGAATTTTGTTGACAAATTCGCTTTTCTACAGTTTTTTTTATAGATTTCTGAGTTTTCCTATAGTTTTATTGACTTATAAAGAAAAAATGAGTCAAATATCAAGTTGCAGAACCCTGTTGACTGTTCGATGGATTCATTTTTCTTTCAAAATGAAATTTCCGAGTCTAAAAAATGTTTTTTCATCCTCTGACATATTTTTATTATTATTATTAATCACTAAATAGTTTTTTTGACTGCTCTGCGTTCATGTATTTTTTATTTAATTAGTGTTCTCAAAAAGTTTGTCATGTTTTGAAGAAAACCTCGTTCTTTAAAACGGAGGAGAGTCCGAGATTTAGTGAAGAATTTTGTTTTTATTTTTCAGAGAAGTTGTTGAGGGTGAAGAATTTTTGACGCTGGCTCCGCAACAAGTGGCTACTCTCATATGCAGTGATCGTCTGACGGTTCCATCGGAGGAGAAAGTTTTCGAATGTGTTATTTCGTGGGTACATTCAGATTTGGAAAAACGTCAAAGCTTTTTGGCACAATTGATGGAACACGTGAGACTTCCATTATTGTCGCAGGATTATCTCGTTCAGCGAGTCGAGGAAGAACCTCTGCTCAAGGCAAACCTTCAATGTGAGTGAACTGAAGCAAGAAACAAAACTGATTAATTTTATACGAAATTTTGTCGTGTGAAGTAAGCGCTTTTTCTTGAGAACAATAGAATTTTCCCTCCTGGTTCTCCCTGAAGATAACCTGAAGCATTAAATTCAATGACTCGTACCGAAACTTCTTAATTTAAATCTCTGACTAAATATATTAACAAATTATTCAATTTAGGCAAAGATTTTCTCATCGAGGCGCTAAAGTACCATTTGCTCAAAGGAGAACAGAAATCCTTGTTCAAATCACCCCGAACGAAACCCCGACAACCACGTGGCTTGCCAAAAGTATTACTCGTTGTTGGTGGTCAAGCCCCGAAAGCCATTAGAAGTGTGGAATGTTACGATTTTAAGGAAGAACAATGGTACCAAGTCTCCGAATTGCCAACACGTCGATGCCGAGCTGGTAAGGTTTTTTGTTCAGACTCTTTTGAGTGAGTCTTGAAATTTTTCCTCCCTATTCTCAAAATATAGTTTTAAAGTTCTTTCATTTGTCTTTGAATTCATAAAAACAATATTTCCAAACACAAATTTAACAAATTACAAAAGTGGCCCGAAGTCGAATGAAATTTTGTTTTAAAATCACTGTAAACGTTGCAAATTTCAAGGTTTTTTAATATTTTGTTTAATAATTTCGCATAAAAGCTTGACATTTATTTCAATCTTGTTCAAAATTCAGGATTGTCAGTCCTCGGCGGTCGGGTTTATGCTGTCGGTGGTTTTAACGGATCTCTGAGAGTCCGAACAGTCGATGTTTACGATGCGTCTGCCGATCAATGGTCAGCGTGTTCGGGAATGGCAGCGAGAAGATCGACACTGGGAGTCGCAGTTCTCGGCAATTGCATTTATGCTGTACGTACACGGTTTTTCTGTTCTTTTTTTTGCAATGGCGATTGAATTCTGTGACTACAATCGTTTTTTTTTTTTAGGTCGGTGGTTTCGATGGTTCGACGGGATTGAATTCTGCTGAAGTTTACGATCCCCGAACGCACGAATGGCGCGACATATCGCCGATGTCCACCAGGCGGAGTAGCGTTGGAGTCGGTGTCGTAAAAGGACTTCTTTATGCGGTAATTAAATATTTTTTAAATAATTAAGCAGTAAATAAAGTTTTTTCAAAGTATTTTCCTCCTTTTTGTCAAGTCTTTTCGCTTTCGTTACCATTTTGTTGTCATTTACAAATAAATGAATAATTTAAAGTCAAAAAGTCTTAGAAAAGAAATAAAAAAATCTAAGTAAATAAATCGAATGAAATTTTCGTCGATTAATTCAAAGGTTGGTGGTTACGACGGTGCTTCGAGGCAGTGTCTTTCGAGTGTTGAATGTTACAATCCGGAGAAAGACAAATGGAAACCGGTGCCAGAAATGTCGGCAAGGCGAAGCGGCGCCGGTGTTGGTGTGCTCGATGGAATTTTGTACGCAGTTGGTGGCCACGATGGTCCGTTAGTGAGAAAAAGCGTTGAAGCTTTTAATCCCGAAACAAATCAGTGGACTTCGGTAAGCGACATGGTTCTGTGTCGTAGAAACGCCGGTGAGTAAAGTCATAATTCATTGCGAAACGAATTTCTTCATGTCCATTTGAATAAAACAAAAACATATTTGAAAAAACTGCGAGTTATGAAGTATTTTTTATTTATAGAAAAGTTTGATATTAAAAAACGTTGCGATGTGGACGAAAAATGTAAATATAACTTTGAATGTTTTCTGAGTTTTCATTGGGTTGCTTAGTGAAAATTCTGCAAGGCTATTTCATTTTCCATACGGAAGAAAATTCACTGTTAAGGAGGTTCGATCGTTTATCATGCGTTCGATAAATTCCAAGTTTAATTGTTCAAAATTCGTATGAATCTTCTTAACAATCATACTCAACTGTGGGTAAAATTTGAGAAAGTTTGACCATTTGCAAATCGAGTTACTAGTCGTTAAATATCGTCGTTTTTCGTCACTTCCCATAAGACCTCGAGTTAAAGTTGCGATTTTAAACACTGAATATCTCGATTACCAGACCGTGAAAGCTTCTCAAATTTTAAACACATTATAATACGACGCTCAAGAAACAAAATTTCAGAAAATGATCTTGGAAAAATTGTATTTAACGATTTTGCCGTTACTTTGTATATATTATTATAATTATGTCGATTTCAAAATTAAATTTGACTGCAAAGTTTGACTGGAAATCGATTCTACGTAACGAATCCAAAATACAAAATACTGATTATTCCTTTTTTCCAGGTGTCGTAGCACTGAACGGTCTCTTGTACGTCGTCGGCGGAGACGACGGTTCGTCGAACTTGGCGTCGGTAGAAGTGTATTCGCCCCGAACAGACACGTGGACAACATTGCCAAGTTCGATGGGAATAGGCAGAAGTTACGCGGGAGTAGCAATAATCGACAAGCCGATAGCGCCTCCGGCGACGATGTGAGGTCAGCAAACCGCTGGGCACAGTGCGGACCAAAAAAGCGATGACCCCGACGCGTCAGAGTCGTCGAGAGATTCGGCGCCCAGCGGTTCCCAGAATTACGAGCAAAATGCGATGCAATCGCAGCAGCAAAGAGCGAATCACGTTTGCGATGGGGTTCGATGTCCTTGTCAGAGGTACGAGAACGGTGAGTTGGCTTTGGTGGTGATGAATCGAAACAGGAATCAAATGAATCAAGATCGTGAAGATTCGTATCAGAACATCGGGCGAGGACAGCCGAGGGCGGCGTTGCAGGCGAGAGTGAACAACGGATTTCCGGTGAATCCAAATTTGTTGAATCCTCAGTACCAGAATCCGGTGGATCTTTTGCGAAATTACAATCGCAACGGGATGATGAACGAGCCGGAGGAAAATATCTACGAGCGATTGGACAACGAGGACGACGAGGACGAGGCGGAGGAAGAGAACATGAACGAGAACGAGGACGATCACCGTGCGGAAGGTTTGCGAAACGAAAACCCGTTGAATCCTCCGTTGGAATTGAACAACGCCGACAATCACATGTACGAAAGAATCGATAATCGTCCTTCGCGGAACAATCGTCCTTACAACGAATCTCATCCACCAGCAAATTTGCCATCTGCCAACTTTTGGAACTTGATCGAACCCTCGAACAATCATTACGATCATCCTCGTTACGTCAACGCAAAAACGATCAATCAATCGTACCTCAATCGCCTCGGACGCCTCGGCAGAAACTGCTTCTCCAGTGAAAACATCGCCTCGGCCACGAGCTCCAGACGATACGTTTACCAGCTCGGACACAGTCGAATGTGCCAATCTTGCACGAGATTCCCATTCAATCATCGCGATGTACGCTACGCTTGTCACTATTGCAACGCCTTTCACGATCGCTTTCGATACTACGAGAACGGCAATTCAACCAGCAGCCAATTGGGCAATTCTCGTCACTACATTTACCAAGTAACGAGATCCTGCAGGTGCCCCTTTTGCCGAGGGGATTATCATTCCTCCAGATTTCCCATGAACACAGGACGCCTCGTGGAACCTTTTCCTCGCGATTGCCAATGCCGCAATCCCGGCAATTGCAACTGTCGAGGCAGAATGATTTCAACTTCGAATTCTGCCATCTACATCGGCAGAATCGATCGCATGGGCCTCGTACAAACTGTTAATAATCCTTTGTATTCTAATCCCACTATTTACATTGGCAGGATCGACCGATCGTGCACTTCCGGTTTGAGCAACAGTTCCGGATCCTCTGGAATCACTGCCAATCCCTCGAGCTCCGGGGAATCCAGCAGCAACAATTCTCCCGGCTTATCATCCGCTCCGTCGACCTCCGCTGCTTCCACCTCGCAAAACGAACCAGCCAGCAATCAACGAACTGCTCCTGGCAATCCGGGAGCAAGTTCTGGCTCTTCTTCCGTTTGCTCCGTCCCCGCAAACCCCGACAGACAACACGTTTGCGACGATTCTTGCATTCGTACCAACTCTGGAAATTTACCTGGTGTTTGCCAACTCCTCGGACGCAACGAACGCACCGAATGCCAACACGGACGCGTATCCTTTCACTGGTGGTTCGTCAACCGATGGCTCCCACCCTGGGGCTCACAGAACCAAAGCAATGACAGAAATCAAGTCAATATCGAACAACAACCTGGCCCCAGAATCGACGAAGCTCGAGAACATCACGAAAGCGATACCGAAGAATCGCGCGATTAATTTATTTTAAATCTCTTCAGAATTATGGAGTTTGCAACGTTTCTAGCCAACGAGGAAATTATCTCAGTCATTTTCTTTTTTTTTGCCCAGCCTTAACATTTTTCGAGGAAATTACTCGATCGAATGATATTTCAGTGTTTTTTTCGACGATGCAAACTTCAAAATTGTTAAAAAACGAGTTTTTCGAGAATTCGAATTTTTTTGGCAATCATTTTTTGCCGAGTCAATCGTTCTTTTTTATTGGTCTGAGGTTTCGATCTACGAAATTTTATTTCTTTGGCTCGTAGATCGAACATTTTATTTGCCCAGTGAATCGACAATGGGGTCATTTGGACCCTTACGACCATCGAGGCTTGTTTTTTATGAAATATTCTGACTTGTGAGTACATCCGTGGTAGTTTTTTATAATAATTTTCGTCATTTAAGGCATCTCGAGAGAAGTTGAGACTACAGATTATAAAATTATTTTAACTTGAATCGTTCGTTCGTTGCTTACGATTATCTTTCGTTACACTTGTACATTAAAAAACGTTACAAATGTTGATTATCGTTGAATATCATTCCGTCGGAAATGGGAACGAATAAGAAATCCGTCGATCGTCGTCGAAAAATTGGAATTTTATAATTCGTACGATTTTTTCTTTCTTCGCGATAAATTCGTTGATTGATTCGACTTTCGGAAAATTAGATTTGCCAGAAACATTGAATGATAAAAATTGAAATTCCAAAGATTAGGTGAAAATGAAAGGAGAAAAAAAACGTTGACAGCTTTTCCCGCGTTTCGTTTTCTCTTGCTATTTTCTTCTTCGAATTAGTCGATAAATCTTTTTTTTTAGTTATTCTCATCGTTAAATTAATATTAATCTTTTTGTAAATGAAATTCTGTCAATTTTGTCATCACTCAAAAATTCGATCGTCCGTCAAGTGGGAAAGGGAGAGAAAAAAATTCGACTTTGCATTAAATTTGGTAGAAAGTACAAAAATTTTAAGAACGCATGAAACTCGACGGTGAAATCTGTTTTTCCGGTTTGCGAGGCTCATTTCCCGTTACGAGCAGCAATAATTTTTTCTTTTTCGTCTTTATCGTGATTGAAAAAAAAGTGAAAAAAAAAACAGATATTTCAGTCAATCGTTTTGGAACTCATTCCCAAAAACGATTTTTTTTTTTTGGGATTTTGGGATTTTTCAACGCCTGGGAATAATGAAGAAAAAAAAACGTCTTGGAAAAAAACAGATTTTTGGTGTAAATTCGTTCTTGTTGTAATTTTTTAATTGAAATTTGTTGGTCAAGGAAATGGAATAATTTCTGGCAACAAAATTTCTTAATTTAAACGTTTAAAATAGCTCGAATTGAAAGAATAATTTTCAACATATCGTTGTGCTCTGTTAATGAAGAAAGTGGTTAATTAAACAAGGTAATAGGGATAAGGAATGATTAAAAATTGTAAATAAATAATGTTGTATCTTTCAACAAGAAATCTAAGAATAATCGTTAGTGTCAGAATGAGATGCAATAATTATGTGGCAAATAGATTTGGTATGTTCGTTATGGATTTTTTTCCACGCAATTATGGCTGCGAATGAAGTTGAAAATTTATCGCTTTTCGTGGTTTTATGTTCAATCATTTATTTTACTCTCGTCGTAGTTAATCCATTCCAACGTCTCTCTCTCTCTCTCTCTCTCTTTTTTTTCTGGAACAAGATTTTTCATATAAAATCATTCGACCTTATTCGATTAATCGAATTTATTCGATTGCTAGAAATGATTAAACGAACAAATCGACAAATAAAATAATAACGAGGTTCATAAAAAGGTCAATTTATTGAATAATTTCACTCAACGATCTCAATAATCGATGCTAAACTTTCACGTCTCTTCTGCACCCATTTAAACTCCGATTTTCAAGCAAGTGTACTCATTAAGTCGATAATGAATAACGTCGAGTCCAAAAGTCGAAAAAAACGAGTTTAATCCCTTTTTTTTGCACTTGTACGATTTAAAAAAAAACATTGTACCGAAAATCCTGAACGATACGTTCGAAATAATTCTTCGGTCTGGTCGAAGGTAAAAAAATGCAAATCGTATTTAAAAATCATGAGGGAAGTACAACTTTCTAAACATTTGTTTTTTTTTTTCTTTTCCAAACGTCTTTTTCATTCGTTTAAGATCGTCGACGTGATTTTTTCGGTTCAACCAGTCCACGAAGATCGTTGAACCCACTTTTAAATCATTTTTTCAACTTTTATAAACTTCGAAAATGACAAAAAAACTGTCATGTTTGCTTGGCAAGTGGTCCTTGATGGATTATTTAATTCCCAGACGTTTTTTCCCCTTCAAAAATCTGAAGCAGCAGAAATTTCAATAATTTAAACGATATTATAAATAATTAATATTATTTATAATATTTTCATTGTTATTGACATTATAAATAATGGATTTCCTCGTATAAATAATAAATAGGGTGTTAATAAACAGTATTAGAAAAAAAACGAGGATTGGAAATCGTTGTCGAACAAATGAATTTGAACAAAAATCAGTAAAAACAACAATAAAGTTTATTTCTTAACAATAAGGCAACATTGAGCGATCGTAATACTTTGAGAAATCGAAGATTTTTAGTGGTTGTCTCAGGAAAAAAATAAAAAAGTATCGGAATACGATCGAATTTGTGAAAAAAAAAAAAAAAAAAAAAAAAAAATGGGAATAAAGAGATAATGTTAGATTTTTAAGAGACATTTAATATTGAGGGAGGACAGAATCTGTCACGTGTATATTTATTTTTTGTATATGGAATCATCGTCCCTTGTACAAGGACTAAAAAAAGGATCGTTTCAATAAAGAATCTTTTTTGAACGTATACTCGATCGAAAAATTAATGAATCCAAATTTTTAACCATTTTCAGGATTAAAAAAACGACGAGAATCGTTTAATTATCATTTTTGCCAAAAAAATCATCACGAAATCCAAAAATCTCAGTTTTTTCGTCGTCCTTTTTTTCGCTGCTCCTTTTTTAATGAAGAATCTTGACGAAAATCTTCATTTTTTATGCATTTTTCAAATAAAAATAATAAATTTAACTTTTTTTTTTTACAATGACGTCCTGCGTGTCCTGATTTTTGATGCGAACTCGTCCTCTTTGTCGAGAATAGTTTTAGCTCGAAATCGTCGTTCCTTTCCCTTTCCTCGAAAGGCGATGATCGCGAACGATTCTCCACAGAACACGATCAACATCGCGAGAAGATCAAATCCTTCGGATTCTCTCTTATCCTCGCTCCTTCTCCTTCTCCTCTTCGTTTAACTACGTTCCGAGAACGAAACCGTTATTAATGTCGAGTTCAACGTGTTACGGTGGCTCTTGTTACTGTAGAGATCCTACAAAATCAACCAGACGAACATACAGTCATGGGAAAATATATCGTAAGTGAATCGAACAGAATAATGTACATATCACGTATTTAGGCTACGTAGAGCAAACCATGAGATCGTATTTACCTCGGAATACTCATCACGTGCAAAAACGTTTTCATATGAACGTACAGTGACGTCCAAAATTACGTGAAAATGACGATTTTTTTAAGCTTGTTTCAAAAATTTGAGCGAATAGGTATTTTCAATGAAAAAACTGTCGTTCTAAAGCTGAAGACATTTTTTGGAGACTATACTTTTCTGGTTTTTTTTAATTGATCAAATTTTCGGAATAATCAATTTTTGAAGTGGTTGAAAAACAATGATTTTTTTCACTAGTTTTGTACGACACTGTAAACGTTTTCAGTTCTGCATTTCCAGGTTTGTATGGGAGAGAAGCTGGAACTAGAAAAATTACGTTTTTTTTTCTTCGAACCTATTTATGGTCGATTTTTTTCAATTCGATCATTTCTTTGTCTTTATAATATCAATGGGGAGTTTTTTATCGACCTTTTAATTAACTACATAGTTAATCTTTTAATTAACTATATTTTTATAATTAATTGAAAGATTAACTATATATTTAATCAAAAGGTCGATCTATTAATTGATTAATTAATCTTTCAATTAACTATATAGTTAATTGAAAAGTCGATAAAGTTGAATTTTGATTCGTTTAATAATTTCGATTAAATTTTTCTTTATTTCAATTGACATAATATGCCGATTTTTTTTTTTGTTTTAGAGCATCGGTGATGAAAAAAAATGAACAAGTATCGAAAAATATAAAGAAAGAAAAATATAAAATGAATACATCAAGTACTTTGATGGAAGGTGCACTGACAATGAATGGAGAAATAAAACAGTTAAAAAATGTATCCCAATCGTATACATTTGGTAATTCGAACGTGATATATTCCGCTTCCCATGTTTCTCGAAGCTTTCTCTCATTTTACCACTTTTTTCACTCAATTAACCCTCAGAATGATGCGGAGAAAAAAGTTATTCATTCGATCGCGGATTTTCCAGCTCGTGACGTATTTGACAGGACGAGACATAAATACAGAGAAGAAATTAAATAAAATTTCACGTGAACATGATCGAGTTTATCTTCGTGCGACTGTTTCTCCCTCCCTCCCTCCCTCGATCTCTCTCTCTTTTTTTCTCGATCACAGTTATAATTAACGAGAACGCAAAACGATTGAGAAAACAGTTTCTCGCGGATAATTATCTCTTATGGCTCACTCTTGTTGCGCGATGGCATTCCATCCTGTCGTATCACGAGAAAAAGACTCTCTTCTTTTCCTCTCTTTCGTATTTCATGAGACGTTCCATCACCGCATGCGAGCTTGACAACGAATAACAAAAAAGTTTGATGGAGTTGTAATACTTCGAGAATTTAAAAAAAAATCTCATACGAGACGTTTCGAGCTCGATCAAAATTATTTCAACCATTTGATTTCATTTACTTCACTTTCGAAAACTGACCAAAAATTATCAATAATTTCTGTATCGATTTATCAAGATTTGACATATTGTTAAATTTCACTACTTTTTTAACAATTTATCTCAGTAAATCCTCGTTGGAAATCAAAGAAAATAACAAATCGTAAGCATTTTACAAAATTTTAAAATCTGTCAATTCGTCATAAAACGTCCCATAAAAATACACCATTTTTTTCGTTTTGAAATTTTCTAAACTTGATTCGTTTTTATAATTACGTTTTTAGATTTTTTTTAATTTGTCTATTCGTCATTAAACGTCCCATACAAATGCACCAAATAATTTTTTTTTTTTTTTTTTTTCTTTTCGTTTAATCGTGAAAAGCGAGTGAGGAGGCCGAACAATTAGCTGAACGATTAAGGAATTCTTCTTGTAAATGTGTTCTTTTACGGCTTACACGATTCCTCGATCGAGAGAATTAGTTCGTTTTCTTGTATGAGAGAAAGACCAAAAGTTTCGATGAATCTTTCGAGATCTATGGATTTCGTGCAACATATATATACAGAAATGTTTTACTGGAGCAATCACACGACGAGGATAAACGAAGGCAACTGCGAAGCCCTCGAGAGCATCGAAGTGATTTCGAAAGTGGTTTACCCGCACTATATATATTTTTAATACAGTCTCGATGGACTAGAAAAAGAAGCGAGAGTGCAAAGTCGATCTAACCGCAATGGCCATTTACCTGATCGTCTTTCCAGTTGCGTGGGCGAAAGGAAGAGTTTCGTGTGAGTTAATTGAATGTTTTTTTTTTTTTTTTTTTATAGTCGAGTATCGAGCTATTTTTTTTGCCGATCGTTTTACGAATTTGTAACTTTTTTTTGTTTATTGTACAGAGATTTCTTATGAATCTGTACTTTTTTCAAAAATAGACTTTCAAAGAGATCGTCAAAATCGAAACTGCGAATTAATCAGTTAATTGCTATTCTCTTTGTTCACTTTTTTTTCATTTGTTCTTTCTCAAAGATATTTATTATCGTTATTGAATTTAATACGAAAATTGTGGCCGAAATAGAGCTCAAAAGACTGTTTCAAATTATATCCAATAATGATTGTTATTTTTTATTTACTATTAACCATGACTTTTAAATGAATTTGAAAATAAATCGGCTCATTTTTATCCTGATCGAATGAACGGTGTCGAAAAATTGCATCCTTCAAAAATTTTGAGACGAATTCATCTCAAAATAATAAAAAAAAAGAAGATAAAACTAGACGAGTTTTTCTAAAAATCTGATTAAATTAGTTTAAAATTATAAAATCAAAAAAACGAGTCAAGTTTTATCTTTTTTATTTTTATTTTTGGATTTTAAACTAATTTTATCAATTTTTATCTCATTCTATTCGGACTTGATATATTTCCGTGTTTTTTTAAACTTGTTAATCACTTTTCTGACCGCTTTTATTAATTTATATTAATTGCTCGGATATTAATTATATTTGGGGCTTCCCTTCGATTAGCCTCGAGTGTTGCTGTTATTTTTTATTTTTTTTTACCATCGCCAAATATTTTCGTTCCAAAAAGGACACGAACGACATAAAGGTCAATTAGAATAGAGAGAAAAAAAAAAAAAAGAAAATAAGGCTCTAATATCGTGACGTGTGCTTAATTTCTCGCACGTCACGACATTGGATTGATATTTTTATATCTTTCTTTTGTATACACAAACCAATGTCCAGAGGTGTGTCCACTCTGGTGGTTCAGGTATGTCGACTATTTCTACCATTTGCTGTACGTAGATCTCGGTTAATTTGCATATTATACATTAGAGAAATCCGGTATAACGCGCCTGTCCATCTTATGTAACTCGAAGGACGAAAAAAATGAATGAAAGAAGAAATTAAAAGATTTTTTCAAAAAAAAAGAGCCTAAAATTTATCGGATTTTTCGTACGACCGATTAAAATTGATCCAAATTTCAATTTTCGTAAAATATGATTAAATAAATGATTTAAAAAATTTGGGGAACCGAAGGGAAGATTTTTCAATGTTTTTTTTTTTATATTTCGAAACTCGAAATTCAGTAGCATTTTCTCGAAATAACGAGTCAGGTTACTATACTATACAATCACGTGATAATATACTACGATCCCATGAAATTGGGAATTCCCCAAAATGTTTGCACGCTCACAGTTATCGTGACATTCCTCGCGCTCAGGAATCAAAGTGAGAGGATCATTTGATGCTGAATTGTTTTTTTTTTTTTTTTTTTTTTTTTTTATTTTTTTTTTTTTCAATATATTTGATTTGATTTCTCGAATAATTCTCAGACTCTGCGTGACTCTTTATAACAATTATTTTGAACGTGTCACTCACGAAATATTGGTGGCCGACAGGAAATCAAAATTTCAATGTCGAGTGACACATGTCCATGGCAAAGTGATTTTTTTTTTCTCCACATGCCCCGTGAATAATTAAGCGCCACTGGCGCCAAGAGAAAGACAAATTCGAAGGAAATATAAATTGTGTGTTTAAAACGATTCATTTTGTCTTTTCTCTCGTTTGAGAATTTAAAAAAAAAACAGATTCTGAGAGTAGATTTATGGCAGTGTCTGGAAAGGCTTAATAAAAATTCGTCACATTGTTCAAAAAATCTGGTGTTGAGAAATTTTCGAATTGTTGCGTCGTTTAAACAATTTTCAAATATAAAAAATTCAATCGAACGACAATAATCCTGGAAATTATGAAAGTTTGAGGCTGCTGGGAAAATAGATTTATGAATTTCAGTTGATTGCGAAAATATTGCATTTTTTACATAATATTTGCATGAAAAAGAAAATATTTGGAAAAAAATTTAATGAGCCTTTTTTCGAAGAATTTTTGAATTTTTGAATAAATAAAAAAAAATGGTGCGGGTGGGTTCGCAGTTGAAAAAAGTGAATTTGTCACTTGTCAGCGTGCATTAAATTTATGGTCCAGTTCAGCTAAGCCTGGGACTCACAGGTCAAACCAGGACATACATTTAACCACGTGGGCAGGACATTTTTTTTCTTCCCGAACCGGAAACGCACCTACATGAATTTTCTGGATCTATCTCAGGCTCTGAAGGTAAATTAACTCTTTTTTTTTTTTTTTAAGGAGCTCGTAAATATTTTTTTATTCCTTTCCTAATTACTCGAAAGAAGAATATTAAAGAGACGTCCATAAAGAAAGTCCATTGTCCGAGTTGCGTGACACTTTGGCTCGCAAATACGTAAAGCAAAGACGGGACGAGGGAGAGAGAAAGAGAGCGACAGGAAAAGAAAGGTGTCTGTCCGATTTTGCAGTCAGAAGCCTCGAGAGTTCAGGGCGTGGTTGCAAATGCATTCGCTGCTTATGCAGTACAACATTTTCTGGACACTCGATACGGAGCAGATTTCGTCGTTTTACCCATAAAACAAAATTTGCTTCGATTAAAAACGTTTTATATTTACACTTCGTAGGGGCTGACAAGAAATTATGTTAATTTGCCATAAAGAAAAATATTCAGGCGACGGTCATCAATATTACGAAACGTTAGAAAAGGAATTTCGTTGGGAAATGAAAATTCATTTAAATTTGCCTAATCTCGGTTTCGAAGGGTCACAAACTTTTTTTTCAGGCTGCAGACACAATTTAAAAATAAAATGAATTTATTTTTAGCCTGTTCGATATATTTTTTTTTTTGACACGTCATCAGTTAATCGTTCATGGTTCGTATTTTTTTTTCTCAATAAAATTCTCATTTAAATCTTTCATTTTTATCCTTTCGTCATCAAACTTTTGGGTCTCGGTTGTGAACCCAGTCAAAAAATTAATTTTTTTTTCGAATAAATATGATTTTTTTTTCCTTTTTTTTTTTTTTTTCAAATCGACTTCGTAGACAAAATATTTTGATTCTGGCGTTTCTAGGATCAGAACATATCAGACATAAATGCAGTGTCAACAGACAACTCGTTACGACAGATATCGATTTATTTTTATTTCGTTTTTTTATTTTTTTTTTTACTCGTACAGATCGATCGATCAATTCTTCGACACTGACAATTTGAATTGATTCTCAATCAAGCTAGATAAATATTCATGGCTTACATACAGATACCACGAGACATGCAGTAATGGTCTCCCGTTTATTAGTCGCGACCCGGTACTTGAAAGCACTAAACAAAAAATGATTAGAAAAAAAAAAATTTGGATGAATAAATTTGGCAAAAATGGATATTTTTGCATTTTTTAAATCCAAAGAAACGATCGATTCGAGGGAAAAGTTCAATCACTGGCCTTTGGAAAAATCGACGATTTGCCGACGATCGCCAATCAGTTAAATACTTTTTGAAACATTACGTTGAGCCTAAAATAAAAAGAAGTTTTTCGAAAAACCGCTGTACCTAGTAATTTGTGCAAATACATTTTGTTAAACAAAAATCTTGTTTGTTTTCGATCGAAAAAAGCAAAAAATAAAAAATAAAAGATTGAAATTCGTCTGTGACAACCCCTTAATTTTCCATATGCCATTAATATCGATAGAGCGAGTACGTTTTTTTTCGTTCAGGATTTCTTACACAGGTATAAAATGGATATTTAAATAGATCGCTATCAATGGCGCCAAATTCTCGTCCTTGGTGTGCCAGAGAATTGTCGATAGTGTGGCTGCTGTTATAATTAATCAGGGCAAAAGTGACAAGAGGTACAAATCGATACATACAAATTTATAAACATTTCTTCGTACATTAATATAATAAATATAAATGTTTCGTACGATGCCAAGAATTGATATCCTATTCGAAAGGTTTACGACCTTAGCGTGGCCTCTCTCTCGTGCAGGTTAAAAAGTAGTTTCTGCGCCATTCGTCATCGCGGAAATCTTGGAATGTGCATGTAAAAAAAAAAAAAAAAAAAAAAAAACTACGTAATAAATACTACAACTCTATGACGTATTTGTCTTCACGGATACTCAGCCAATTAACACTTTTCTTTGCGTACCAAGAATTGATGACTATTTTGACTTTGAAAAAAGACAAAAAAAAAAAAGGAAAACAATTTGTCATAAATAAACGAGTCAAAAAAATGCGAGGTCTGATGATTTATGATAAAAAAAAATGAGAGCAATCAAAAACTTTTGATAAGCATTGTAACGACTCTCAGGAATGTTTTCTTCGGAATTTAGTGCTCGAATTTAGCACGTGTGAATCATAATACAAGCGTTTATTTCCACACCAAGATAATGGGCAGTAAAGTTACGAAATAGTTGTGAGCGGGTCTACCGGGGCGGCTAATGCTTCAGTGACGCCTCCGCGAGAGCGCGCCGTTAGCGCTCTTGGACGGACGGGCGGTTACGCGGGATTTTTTCGCTGGGTTCCGGTTGCAATTAATTAAATGCGCACGTGGCTACGCCGTGACAAATAAAATAAATAAATAAATGAACATAAAGGAGACAGACGTATAATGACGGAGGGGAAAAAGTACAAGTGCTAATTGACACAAGAGAAGGTAATAAAAACAAATTCGCTTCGCCCCGTTGACGATCGATCGAATCGGGATAATAACTCTTATCTCGAATCACGCACATGACTAATACACATCATGGCGAATATTCAACGACATTTCTACGAATTTTATTCTTCGTATACAAATGTACCGGATCTCCTTTTTTATTTGACTTTAAGGGGGTTGTCTAGCTTGTTGGATCGAAAAAATCGATTTTTATCATTAATCGCATCTAAAACTTGTGTAGAAGCCATGGAAAGTGTACTCCATGGTCCAGACATTGCAGATTGATGGTGAGACCATTTATTTATTTATTATGAATTATTTATAATAACTTTCAAACTCGTTTTTCTCAAAACACGATTTTTTCAAACTGCTGCCATCGTATCTCAGAAACTAGTTGATTTATTCTGCTCAAATTTATACAGCATCTTCAGTACATATGTAACTACAAGTTGAACTAAAATAATTAAGATTGCTTCATTAGTTTTATTTTTACCAGCTAAATAGAGTCCAAAAAAGTGCGAGAAGTTGAATTTTTTCTTCTGGAGCGTAAAAAAACAATGATTTTTTGAAATTCTGCCTTCATTTTAGTTCCATGTAGAGCCTCGAGTCTCAGCATTGAAATGGCGTTTGGTTTTTTGATTTCGGACAAGCAGAACGGCCGGAATCATGGCAGCGGTGGAGCACCTTTTTTTTCACGTGGGTTCCTATTGCACGGTGTATTTCCGATTGTGTTGAATATATCAACTTGAAAAAATTCACAAAGTTTGTTCGAATGTTAATAAAAATGAGATACAATTTAGATTTTTTTTATATTAATGGTTTTGTCAAAAAAAAAAAATTCTCAAAAAAGCATTCAAAAAATAGCCTTCACACTAGACGACCCCCTTAATTGTCTGACTCTCTGTCACCAGGTTTCGATTCATTCGTAACCAGTCACTGGGGAACGACTCATCAACGTTTCCTAGAAACATTCCATTTTTTTGTCATCCACTGCAACGAGGAATGCATCCTGCCACTGAAGAAGTAGGAAAATAAATGTAAACAGGATGTTAAATAACTAAGAAATGGATCATGAATCAATATTTTCAATCAGATTTCAGTCAAATGTCAATTGTTTTTGAATTAATCAATCATCTGTCATGTATTTTTTGGCAATGTCCTCGTCTCGCGTCCTAGAACAAAACAATTATTAATTTTTATTATTTCCCCAGGGCTTGTTTGCATGTAAAAGATACTCGCATATTATCTGCTTGTCTGATTAGGAATTTCATGGTTATTATGGCTATTATAAGTAACTTTTCCCACCAGTATTAATGGCCTATACTCCAGATAGATCTTTTGATATCGGCTTCGAATAAATAGGTCTACTTTTCTAAACTCCAATCATTTACAATACACTTGTACACGCGGTGTTCCACATGCAATCGACAAACCTTTGTTTCTCGTTATTTTTATTCAATCTCTTTTTTTTATCGATTGAATACATTTTTTATCGATTAAATGCAAAACTAGTGCAACAAAATTCTATTTTTTCAATTGCTTTACTCGACATTGAGTGGCAACTGGGAAAAAATTTCAACAATTGGGTCATTTCGATCCAGTGAGTCATTGAAATCATTTTAAAACAATTAATAAAATGAAATTTAATTAATTTAATTTAACTGATTGAATTCATTTGCAATTGGGTCATTTTGACCCGGTGAGTCAGGTAAACTGTTGGAATTTAATTAAATTTATATAATTTCAATGAAATTGAATCAATTAAATTGAATTAATTTAATTAATTCAATCATTCTGTATTTTAATGAAATAATGCTGGGTCATTCGACCCGACTGTGTCGTTTAAACCAAAGGTTCATTCTCATCCATTGGGTGAATTTGAATCATTGGGTCATTTTGACCCAGTATGGCATTCAAATAAATGGTTCATTCCGACCCCGCAGGTGCCATTTGAACCCTAGCGTCAGCCTGACCCAGTGTATCACGTAAACCAGTGGCTCATCTGACCCAATTCGTCAATTTTGACTATTGGGTCATTTTGACCCGCTACAGAATTCTCATCTACCAATTTTGACTTATTGAGCCACATCAGAGAAAAAAGATCCACTATTTCCATGAATGCGATCTTTTGGACGCAGGCCCTTACTCATTAAATAAAAATCGAACGTTCTTTAAATTTTTCATCTCTAAACAAATGGAGAAAATTTTCAAAATTTCCTCATACCCCGAAAATATGCTCCAAGAGCATGAAAACCATTGCCAGTCCAATTGGGCATTGAATTCCTAACATATTTAACTTGAAAAAAACTTTAAGGTCCTTGCATTTGCAATTGCAACAATAAACTCGTTTAGCATCGTTTTTCCACGTGGATAGCCGAGAGTTCCCGTTACAATTACCCATAAATATAACATATCGGCGTCCATATAAATGGACAATCTCTCCTTATTTTCTCGCTACGTAGAACACGAAGAATGAGAGATAGTCGCACGGGCTTTGCATTCGTTTCTCGATAGCATTGTTCGTTGCACAAGAAAAAAATTCAGTGTGCACCGGCGATACGTCGCGATATCAAATGGACATAATAAAACCGCGAGCGTTGTTTATCACGGATCCATTGGTCGAACGAACCATGTGCGTCTGTAGAAATAGAAGGAGAAGGAAAAGGGAAAGAAGGATCTTGCAAATCTCCTTACGTATGGCTTTTCAGAGCTCTCTTTTGTGTTACGGATCCCATCAAACAACTCGAATCGTATCGTAACATGATGTAAAAACTCTCTTGTAACAAACGGATCCATTACGAACGCCATGCGCTGGATTCACTCTCGATTCAATTCATATTCAGCGTTTATTCGAATTAGGGCGACAGGCTATTTCTTCGCCGTATTTTTTTCGAAATATAAACGAAATGCGGGACTGCAAAAAAGTTCAATTTTAATCAACGCGTTGAGCCACTTTGAAGAAAGACTAAATCGACATGGTTCCGATTCTTTTTAGCAAAATTTTCGAAGGGAATTGAAATATTCTGTGGACAGTCATTTATTGAAGCGTTTTGTGAACTACAAAATCTATATTTTTTTTTTGGCACCGACGAATATTAAAAAATGGCAGATGCACCACGTTTTTGGGAACCATTTTTTTTCGGACGTTCACAACAATTTTTCTCGGCTTATACAATTTTTGACCTTCAGAGAGTCAAAATAGTGGTCACCCTAAAAATAAAAACATTCATTTTTTATTGAACCGTTGCAAAAAAATATTTTTGCTCAACAAGTCAATGAAGTACTGGCGAAAAAATTTCAAATCGTTTGATAATTTCACAGGAACAAGAAGAGGAACAAGAACAGTGAAGTTCGGGTCAAACTGGGCTCAAAGTAATGGGATGACCTCGTAAAAATAGAAAAACAAGTAAATATTGAAAAAATAAGAACCAAATAAAATGGTAAGTTTTTTGAAATGACTTTTTACCGGAAAACATGGTAATAGTGATGATAATTAGACGAATGTGTAGATTTTATCGAATTGTTGCGAATGATGCGGTCGTCGCAGCATAAATTAAACGCTTGTATGACCACCGCGGAGAATAAAACTGTCCGGATAGCGTACACGTGCGTGACGCATTTGTATCGCGTGCGTCACTATGAATTTCATTGTGTAAATATATATTTGTATGTGTAAGTGAAAATATATATAAATTAAGGTATTTATGTGGATCGGTATATTAAATGCGCTTTATCTGCTGAAAGGAAATCGGATCGTTTGGTAGGTTCGTAAAAGTCTGATGAGAACGAAGCAAATAACGTTTATATGGGGGAGCTCACATGTATGCACGAGAGAAAGGTCGATTGTGAAATTTAGTACAGCCATTGAGATTGTTGACTTACAAAACTGTTGACCTCGCATTGAACAATCGAGATCTCGAATTAAATAATTTAACAGTGAATTCTCGAATGAGTGAAAAACTAACCCCTCCTTCTTGGCTCGGTGCTAATTAATAATAAGTTGGAAGGTTAATTGTTTATTTATGGAAGCTTCATTGCGATACGTATAATTTCACGAGTGTCATTCGCGGTTAAGGCCTTAGGGCACCCTAGAAATTTTCGAAAAATCGATTTTTATTTTTATTTTCTACTTTGAATGGTCTCTTAGGACCTCAAAAATGATGTCCCAAAATATTATGGCCAGGAAAAACCTCTAAGTACTTGGTTTCCGAATTTTAGTACACGGCCGTCTGATCCGCAGCGAGCTACTCAAAACTTTAAACGCGTTTATCTCAAAACTGCATTTTTTAAGTTGATCGGACTCATAACTCAGACAATTTTCAACCGATCGACTTGAAATTTTGAATATATCTTTGAAAATACATTGTCTATGGAAGTACGTAGGATTTTTTCTTTATATTGCATAGGTTATTTGTTATTAACAATTATCTGACGATTCTTTAGGCAAATTTATCACTTTCCACTTTAGAAGTGCGCCATTTGGCCAAAAATCAATGTATCGCAAAAATCCTACGTACTTTTGCAGCAGTTATTATATACAATCGAGAAAAATTCATTGGCTCATTACGATTAAAAAATTACGGGAGCTGCTAGTCCGGCCGTGGAGCCTGAAAAAACGGAGACGTCATCGCGAAAACGCTGCACAGCCGCCACTTTGAAATGAATCGTTTCAAAAAAATTATTGCAAACAGTCACTGATATGTACGATAAAATCCCGTTTTTGTAATCTCCATTTATTTTGTAGTATCTCTGAAAAAAAATCTTTTGGTTAATAAAAACTTAAATGTTAAAGAAAACCTGTCTCCATTCCATCATCGTTTGTTGAAACAAATCGATGGATTGCATCATCGTTTTAACAATTTTTCTACGAACAAGCCTGAAATCCTGACAAACGGATGGCAAAGGATGGAAAAGCTATAACTCGGTAAACATGCATTTCGCGATATGCTCATTGTTTAAAAATGCTTCAAGCACCTCGCGTCTCGCGAGCGTAATGCCGGTCACCGTAGTAAGGATCAAGGATCAAGGACTAAATATAGATCGTTACGCTCGATAGCCGCACGAATGATTATTTTTTTTTTCTTTCATTCCTTATGTTCCCGCAGGACACTTTCTATGCCCTCTCTTCATCCCTAACGCGTTTGTTCAAATATTTTCTAGTTGCAACACATCTCGATTAACAAATGAAAAATTCCATTGCAATATTTCACGTAAATATCACTCGCAACGTATATTTTCTAATGAAAAAATATCGCTTTATTTTCCGACTCTAAAAACAGTCTGAAAAGTCGTTTTTTCAAAATCCACGAAAATCGCCAGGTTCTTACAAACTCGTTTATCGAGTGACGTCTCTGACCGTCATTAATATTTTCGGATATGCGTTTCGTCTGCGATTTTATTTCGCCCCAAACGTCACTGTTGGTCACCTCGAGATTTCATTAACAAAATGAACCACCAGATGCCAGAATATTCATTTTCATTTGCATTTATTTTAACAATTTTTTGTGCGTGTGTGTGTTTTCAGACAAACGCGGAGGCAAACGTCTCTCTACCTCCGCCGCGAATTGACCAAAAGCCGGAAACTGTTGCGAACTTCTTAATCTTTTCCGCTGAAACGAATTCCACTACGTAATTCGAACTTGTGAGAAGGAACCATTAAATCCAAGGACCTCGTTCCTTCGCTTATGTATAACTCTCCTTCGGCTTATTTAGCTCGAAGGAGAGGCTAGAATGAGCCACATTTTTTCGCTTAATGCTAATTAGCTGTCGAACTCTTTTGCGGAAACATTTATAAATATTTATACGGGGCAGTGTACGTCAAATCAGTGACGTTTCATAATATTTCATTTTTTCATTCAACTGATCGTTTTTTTTCTGTTAAATGTCTTTAAAACCAGCTCACACATTTTTTTACTTAAAAATCGCAATTTCTTTTTTGAAGATCTACAATTTTTTTGAATATTCGAGCAAATATCGATTTTGTTTAAATTTTTGTTTCGAAATGTACCTTCGTTTAAAAATGTGACAAAAAAGATAAAAATCATGTGGGATTCTTTTTTACGTTTTTTTGAATAAACATACGACTTTTTTTTTTGGAAAATTTTCATCATTTCGTTGATCGCAGATGTGTTGAGATTGATATTTGGAAAAAAAAATCAAGTAAATTGTATTCAGGGGTTTATAAAAGAGGAAATAAACGAAAAAATGAAAAATGTAAGATCAAAACGGGGCTCGTTTCGCGTGGAACGCCTCACACATGTTATATTTTTATGCTCGTGTGTGTGTGTGTGTGTGTTTTTGTAGTTTGTCGCACTAAAAGTTGGTTGTACTACGCAAATTTGTTCTGAAGTGCACTTTGTCTACGAAATGAAAGACGACTTCGTTTTTCGTATCGACGAGTTCGAGTAATTTACGTACAGTCTCCAGACAGAAGAGCATACAATGGCGAGTGACTCAAAAATCAATCACGAATGTTAATTATTGCGTCCAAGATTGCATTAAAAAATGTTTAAAATGTCGATTTACCTGGGGAAGGTTTGAGTGTCTCCTTGATAATTAAATCTGCAGGTAATGTGGGGAGAATATATTGCAAAAAAAAAAAAGTGTATCTCGGAACTCTCTTCATTGTGGAATTATCTTCAAATTTGTGAAAAGAAAAGAAGATAAAGGTTCTCTGCTAATATTTCGTAAAAAAGAGAACAAAAGGAGAGAAAGGTGAAAAAAAAGTATTAAACGAAAAAAAATATATAAAATTCTAATGGGCAGGATAAAAATAAAAGTATAAATGACAAATTTTGAGTAATAGGGATCATAAGGGAACATAAAACGAAATGAAATTGAGAAATAATCAGCAAGATTTATGATGAAAATGAATATAAAAAAGAAAAAGACAGAGAGAGAGAGAGAGAGAGAGAGAGAGAGAGAGCGAGAAAGAAAACAAATTTTGTTTTCTCGTCAGTTGTAAGATCTTTATGCTCTCTTCTCGTTTGATCGAGTAACGAAACCTCCTGAGAGTGTCTTTGGATTCGAAAAAGAGAGAAAGGGAGAGTAGACAGAGAAAAAGAGAAAGAGAGAGAGAGAGAGATAAAGAAAAAGAGATGAAGAGAGAGAGAGAGAGAAAGAGAGAGAGACAGAGAGAAAGAGAGAAAGAGAGAAAGAGAGAGTGCTCACCTCTCTGATTATGTATGGAGGGACACAGCATCCAGCGAATCTTATGGCTCTGTGGGCACACTAGCACGATCAGCTCACACGTCTGATCTCTCTCTCTTTTTCTTTTCCTCGGTCTTTATCCCTTTCGCGGTCTCGGTAACGTTTCTTTCAGTTGTCGCTCGTCGTTCGAGCGTTACACGCGCGTTTTCGTATCGCCATTGAAGACAAAAAAAAAAAAATACGTTCGATTTTTTCAGTTAATAAACAATGATTATCGTCCAACTCGTTAGGAGTAAAAAAAGAACACAATAAATTAATTAAAATCTGCCAGAATTTTAATAAATGTTCTGAAGGATTAGAAAACAGATTTCTCGATTTTTTCGTCAGGATTGACAACCGACAAGAAATTTTGCAAAATAAATTGCAGTGATTATTCATCTGGAGATTTTCAAACGTGAAATATTGTTCAATGCTTTTGTTATAAATTTACAAAGCTTCGTTGGCAGAAAAAAAGTTTGAAAAAAGTTGCGAAAAAGTTGAAAAGGACCAAATATGTGTCGATAATTATCCAAGGATTGCACTAATTGTCCTGGATAAATTAATTCTCCGTGACAATCGAAATTAACGCGTGACTTTAAAGCAACGACGTGACACCCTGGAAATTATTATCAAACGTACGTATTTCTGTGTATATATATTTTTTTTTTATATACAAATATTTTATGGTGATTTCTGCATATTTTGAGACACGTCACAAACTCGAGACGACATTCTCGTCATCGGGTTATTTCTCTCTACGTATGCGTGCTATATGGGCTCGAAATTTTGACGTGGATTCACGAAACTACTGAATTGCGCAACGTAACCATATTTCGTTAAGTCTTTCGTTGCCCGGTAATATAATCTTGTATTTTTTAATATATCTGTATATATTTATATATATAAACTTGTAAATATATGCACATATTAATATATATATATATATAGTGAGGTAGGGAAACAGTTAGAAAGTGAAGACACCGATGGATTTCGTATTCAAATTTTTCATCACTTTGCAAAGCATTTCATTTTGGTTTGTTTCTTTACGTCATTACAACGAGATTTGGTTTTATTAATGAACAAATTATTTGGACGGAAGTGAGATGCAGTTTTTCAAGGAACGTGCAACGATGATTTTCGGGCCTTGATCGTTAAACGGGGTCGAGAACAACTCAATTTGTTTAGTAAAAAAAAATATTTTTATTTTTTATTTTTATTTTTATTTTTATTTTTTCTATTGGTGCAACGAAATATTTTTTTTTGGATGCATGAACAAGTGACTGAGAAATAAAGTGCAATCTACAATCCTTTGTTTCAAGATATTTGATTATGTTTGATTTTTTTTAATGGACGCGAGGAACAAAATGAAAAAAAAAAAAACATGGCTTAAAATGGATCTGTCTTCAATCTAATTTTTATCGACGAAAAATTGTGGCTCAAACTTCAGAAAAAGCATTCCTTGTTTTTTCGAATGCAATATCATATTTTATCAATTTTTATAATACAATTTTTTGATACAATATATTTTTTTTTTATTAAATAATTTTTATATTAAAAAAAAAAAAAAAATCCAGGTGATTTTCGATCGTTTCATATACGACAGACAGTTTTTTTTTCTTTTCATCGTTACTCGTCCAGATTGCATAATTACTTAGAGAACACGTGGACTCGTGGGTCCGTGAAGACAGGCCATGAATGTCAGGCTCAAAGCTTACAGACCTTAATGATTATTTAAATCGGAGAAATTTTAATAATGATTAACACTTTTTACCACGTAATCTAACTATTTTTGTCGAACTTTCGTTTAGCATAAATTGAAAAATGATCGAAGGTATTATCGTCATTAAATGAATGATTAAACAGGGGTTTAACTTAATGAATTATTTTAATCGTTGACGTTCCAAAAAACTGTGTTCATTTCAAAATGAATCTGCGACCAATTTTGGACCAATTTCGGACCAATTTTGGTTTTTTCGTCAAATGACGATAAAAAGTTGAGCCACTGTAAAAAAAAGTTAATAATAATTTAACAAATCCAAATGATAAATAAATTTTTAATCTGTCTGGAGAATAAAGTTCGATCAATAACCGAATTTAATAGGAAATCTGGTTTTTTTTTTTTTTATTCTTTCGCGAACTCTATAAACTCGTTGACTTCGAGCGATTACGATCCAAATCCTCTTTAATTCCCCGAGAAATACACATTAATCATTCAACAAGGACAAGCCAAAATTCACGCTTCTGTAAAATCACAAGAATGCCGCAGCTTCTTCCAAAAATTCGATTCTCAAATGTCATACCAACATATTTATTTCTCCTTATTTTCATTCGTTCATTCGTAGTTTTTGTTTTTTTTGAACTTTTTTTTTAAATAAACGACACAATCGTAGCTGTGGCGATATTTCACCTCGCTTTTTTTTTTTTTTTTGTCAAAATAACAACGGAGCTAATCCTCGAACAGATTACGAGGTTTCATTTTTCGGTGACACGGGAAGAATTCGCGTTAAGGTAGTTCTATCGTGAAATTCATATCGAAAAATTGTTTTTCAGTTTTTCTCACACACAAAATGGTTTGCGGGCATAAGTTAATAAAGATAAGTTGTTGTTAACTGACCAAAGAACAACATACTCCAAATTCAAGGTCATCCAAGGTAATATGTACTTGCTGTATAATTACAAAAATTGCCAACATTTTTTTCTTTAGATTTTTTTGAAAAACTAAATGTAGCTTCTTTGATGTTGCATTAAAATGTATGCAAACACTGCAAAAACAAATGTGTTTTTTCAACACGCTTTAGGCGTGTAAACGTTGAGGCCGTTTTCTACACGTTTCTTGCCGCGTTGTTGTTCAAGTCAACACGTTTTATTCGTGTTGTTCCAGCATTTTTAACCACGTGGTACTAGAAGAGCAGTTAGACGTGTAGCATCAATACGTGAGGGCGTGTTGTATCAACTCAGGTATCCGTGTTGTATCAACGCGTGTCGTCGAGTTGTAACAACGCAGCTAGCCGTGTTGTATCAATGCGCTTAAACCGCGTTCGACCTTGAAGCTCGAATATACACGTTTACCACCGAGTGGTTGTTCTTTCAACGAAAACGAAACAAAAAGATTTTTTTTTTGTAGCCGCGGACTCTTTTTTTGCCATCTTCGATGGAATTTGACCCTTTCATATGGGTCTGTATTTAATTTTATCGGAGAAAATTTTCCTACCTATCGAGGATTCGAACTGCCCTACCTGCCTATCTCTGTTTCTAAACGCACGCACGCTACCGACTACACCACTCATGACTTGAGATTCTATGCTTAAAAAATGGGTAGATATATGATTTCGAAATTTGTCGTAAAGCCAAGTTGCTATAACGACCGGGGATTCAGAAATATTCTGCAACTAACACATCAAACACGCATGTTTCCTTTTGTTTACGTTTTTTTTTGGTCGACCTGGGAGTGTTGTTATTGGCTGCTCGGTCGACGATAGCGCCAGACCTTATATGGGTATTCCCTGCTTCTATGGGTATTCTTCGATATAAGATTTTTTCATCTTTCCATCTTTTTTTTTAAAGTTTCCATCTTTCGCTGGCAAAAAATTGTTTTATTGATTTGACATTTAAAATTGCCCACCATGACATTGTCAGTTATGTTTTTAATGTCGTATACCTTTTTTAGATTTTTACGATCCCATCCCCTCCCATACCAATCCAACTCAATACTAAAGTGTATTGTATGGTACTAACCGTTTTGAATTAACACCCATAATGTGTGTTGAAAAAGTATATAAACGGAAAGTGCCGTATTGTTGGAAGAACGCGGTCTAGCGCGTTGTTTCAATACACCAAAGTGTATTGAATGTTACTACCCGTTTTGAATTAACACCCATAATGTGTGTTGCAAAAGTATTTAAACGGAAAGAGCCGTATTGTTGAAAAAACACGCTCTAGCGCGTTGTTTCAATACATCGTATTGGGCAACGTGTGTTGTTGAAATACGCCTAGCCTAAACAACTCACGTATAAGACGTGTAGTGCGTTGATTCAACGCACTCGACAACACACTTGTTTTTGCAGTGAAGTTTTAGAAGGCTTCAACATGTAGGAGCCAAAATATTAATTGATGAAAATGTAACTTTTGACACGAGCTCTTACGAGAGACTGGCGAAAATTGTGATTTTTAGCAATAAATATCTGAACGTTCCGGTTGGTGAAAGCTTCTAAAATTGATTACACACGTGCATATGACATTGAAGAAGATTTATCCAAATTTTCAATAAAATCTTTAAAAAAACGATATAACGATAGAACTACCTTAACGTGCGTTATTAGATAAATGCTGTGCACATCGTAACGATCTGAGAAGCTGTATCTGACTGCTTGTCAATTAGAGAAGCAGGTGCTGCTGACAGCCTTTCTGGCTACTGTTCGTTCATCGAAAAAGAGAGAAAAAAACAAATGTAAACCTTCGTATATGTTGGTTTCCATTCATGTAAACGTAAGGGATCGATACTTTAAAACATTTTGCTTTTTTTTTGTGTATATACAGACGACATATTTTAACGTGTCCCATTCGAACCGCTGCTCTCTTCGATCTCACGTTTCTCTCCCCGAAAAAAACGGAGAATGTAAAAAAAAAAAAATCCGATATGCATGTGAGCTACTCCTTTTTTTCTTTCGCTCTGCCGCGCCTTTCCCTTCGAAAATGCGTGACCAGTAAATCTACTTTCTTCGTATCGGAGAAATCAATAAATGAATTTCCGATATTTCGCGAGCAGGCGAGCAGTATCTTAAGGGGGATGTTTGAAAAAAGTTTTTTATTTCGGTTTTACGAAGAACGTTTAAGATTTATTAGAAAAAAAAATAAAAATGAGTGCTTTGGAGTTATTTTTCATGTTTATTTACAAATTCTGTCAAAAAATCTATTTTGTTTATTTAACATTTTTGTTCTGCATAATAAAAAAAAGGTCCTTATTCCAGAAATATCTTTTCTTCTCATAAAATTAATAAAAAATAAATATTTGCTCGAAAATAACAATAATATTGTGGTTTAATTCATCGATGACGATTATTTCGTCAGATTATTTAATGTGACCAGGATCTCACTCACAATATCGTGAATTAAAATACAGGCTGGAAAGTGTTGTGAATCGTTAGAGCGAAGTTTGTAATAGGTCGGTAGGATTTCAGGCCCAAAATCAATTCTATGCTTTGGCTTTTGGCATTCGGGTCTCGTAGAGAGGCGATATGTTGGAAAGAAAGTGCGAGTTAGTTTGAATCGTAAAACTTTGGGATGTCGAAACTCGAAATAAGCCCCGGTTGTCGCAGGTGTACATTATTTTTCGTAAATCCTCACACTCAAATAATACAAGTATTTGAAAAAAAACAATATTAAAAAAAATATTAAGATATTTAAAAAAATATTAAGCCATTTTGTAAAGTAATGAAATATTTTAATATTTTAAATGCATTTTTTCTATATTTTATTATTATTATTATTATTTTTTCAATTTTAAGTATTTTCAAACTATTTTTAAGTAAAAATAATTAGACTCGTGTATTATAATAAAATTAAACATTTTTTTTATAGTTTTTTTTTTTTTTTACCAAGTTAGACCGAATAAATTAGAAGCAAAACTGTCTGGGCAACGTTGGTATATGAAAGGATTTTTAGACGTGGAATAATTTAATCAATGCCACCGTGATTAATTCAGTTCTAAGTTGTAAAATTCATTTCATCAGAAAATTTGTAAGTTTTTTCGTCCGATTATACAACGAAGCGAGTCCACTAAATTCGTAGACAAATATTGTCCTACTTCTTTCTATTTTAAGCCTCCTTTTGGCTATTCCGGTTCTAATGGTCTGACAGAAAAATGACATTCGAATGACTGAACCAGTCCGTATTCAGGACGCGGACGTCACAAATCTCATTTTTCGCCTCGGCCAGGGGAGGATAAAAACTTTCACGTATTTGCTGAATGATCTAATTATTTATTCGGGAATATGATAATTTTGATTATTTAATTATCGTATTCCTCTCATTAAAGTGAATTTCCAATGAAAATTTCTTGAAAATCGAATCATTTTCACCATTTTTCAATCTAATTACATGTTTTATCGTTTTTCTCATTTCCATTAAAAGATTTTCAAATACTTTTATTCCACTTGCAATAAAAATGCACGTAATTGTTTCAACTTTTTCTTTATTCTATTACACCAAAGGGTTCATTTTATGTCCTGATAATAAAATTACTAATGTAAAATAATACGCTCCGATAAATATACACTAATGGACCAAGTTGTCTCGTTAACATACATTTATTCGTATAATAGCATGAAACATACCCAGTGATAGTTACTCTTAAATAATAATAAAATATATATCTCTATACATTACAAGTTTAGAATCATTGCACAATTTAAAATAATAGTGTTTGTCGATTGTAATTCTTGGTAAAAGTTCTCTTGCCTCGTTAAGTAAACTTTGTCGGTGGCTTTTCGAAAAATAAAAATAAAAAAATCGTATAAATCTAGAAATAGTTGTACCGATGAAAGATTTTGCCTCGTACTAACATCGACATCTAGTCTGAGAGAAAAAAAAAAGTCAATTCAATAAACATTTGATGTTATTGAAACATTTGGTTGTTTTAATGGCAGGGTCTTTGGTCAAAAGAATTGTTTGATCCGTTCGAAAACATGAAAATTTAAATGAAAAAATATTAAAATTAACTTTTAATTGATGAAATTTAATGAATTCAATTAATTTCAATAATTAAATTCAATTAATTCAACTAATTCAATAAATACAATGAATTCAATCAATTTTATTAATTAAGATTTAATTTTAAAGTTTAAAGTTCGAGTTTAACGTTTATGGAAATATTATTGACAAGTAACGAAAGACAGTTGTCGGATGTCTACGCAAAAATGGACATAGCCCTGTAAAATATATGCTTACGAGGATTAAATTGCCGAAACGAATTGTTTGTTTGAATGAGAACCCTTTTGTTCACAGGCTGAAAAAAGGAATGAATTTTCGATCTTCCTGGTAGTGGGTACTCTCCTTGATGGTATTCCAAGGTCACCGAGTTGAAAGAGTGAACCGATACGGAAAGTCCTCGGGAGGCAGAGGACATAAATGTTGGCTGTGGGCAAAGCGATGGAGGTCGACATTGACGCCTTGCTCGTTAAGTGACGAAAAATCCTTTGAATGAACAAAAAAATAACAAAACTGTGGCATTGCCAAAATGACTTTGTCTCGAATTGCAAAGAAGAATGTAAATTAAGCGGAAGTTCAAAACTTAAAAAATAATAAATAAATAAAAATAAGCATTAACAAAAAAAAATTAAAAAAAATTAAAACTGAAATTTCTAGTCCAAGTCTTCGCGAGAATGTCTCTAGCTAATTTCAGTTTTCCATTCCAATTGGCGGCTTCCACCTCGTACGCTTTTCCTGGCGATCAAAGTCCCCAGTCGGCGATCAGTAATTTACGATTGAATGCCGTTTTGCCACCAACGCCCGCGCCGACTTTCAACGACGACAGAAGATACGATAACGAACCGTACATTACCCCGGCCCAGTATCAACATCAGCATCAACAGCAGCAACAGCGTCAGCGAGAGCAACAATTGCGAGCCCAAGAATCCTACCCCGGACATCATCATCATCATCATCATCCTCCTGGAGCATCATCAAGTTCCTCCGGTCCTAATCAGGACACCAGATACGCCAATTACAATCAAGACTTTCGAAGAACTCAACCGCGACAGCAACAAATACCGCAACAACAAACCAGACACCATGCTCCTTCGACGATAAATAAACAAACGTCGCGATCACCACCTCGATTGCCCAATCCTCAGGAACATCCACATCTTTCACAAAATCCATCGAGGAATCTCGAGAACACTGATGACTCGAGGAATCCTGGGCAAGATAATTATCCTGAGAGACCTGACGATGGGTGAGTTGTTTTTTTTTTTTTTTTTTTTTTTTTCACTTTTATACTTTGTTATGTCAGCAAAATTATTTATTTGGTTATTTTTAATTAAATATATAAATTAAACATACAAATATAACAAAAATTTGAAGTTATTTAACATTGACTTTTCTCTAGCTTATTTAGAAGTTATTTTATAGTGAGATGAAAAAAAATTATCGATAATAATGATTTTTTCGAAAGATTTATAAACGTTCAAAGTTGCCTGGGTCTCTGAGACCCACGGTAGTAACAGCCAGGGCTCAAAAAGATGTTCGTAACTCGAAGTCGACTGCAATATTTGATTGCCTTGAAGTTTGTACCGGGAACAGGAACCCAATTTTACTCAAAATTATCTCCAATTTTTATGCAGATTTCGGATACAGACATGAGTACGATTTTTTTTTCGTATTTTTGAAGAGGCCTCAGAACAAAAATATGTTGATAATTAAACAAAAATGTTGACAAATCGAAAAATAAGATAAAAAATACAAACTTCAGTAGTTGCCCTGAAGAATCGAGAGTTATTATTCACGGTCGCGGAGCGATGCATAATTTGATGCCTGATTTTTTCAACTGCCAGCAAATATGCCTGGAGAATAAAAAGAAAAAAAAATGCACTTAAGATGAAAAAAAAACGAAGAATAAGAGCAGCCCACGGTTAATTCCGTCATTACCGGGTCAGCTTTTACTCGCGGGAATAAATTTGGGGAAAGTCACATGCGCGGGGTGTTGTCGACGAAATCTCGACCAGGATGCTTCCCATTTAATATGTATAATGTGTACACTCATACGGAGACAGGTCCGTATGTATATTCAAGGTGTCGAAATCGTGAAATCCGATCGCGAAAGGAGAAAGAGGAGACAACACAAAATATAGTGACTTTGCTCTTTGGGCGCCAGTGCCTTTGCAAAAATACTTGCAAGACAATAAATACTGTAATTTTTTTTTCTCTGTACTGTTTTTTTCTCATTTTTTCTCTTTCTACAAATTTACCTTTACGTACTCGGCTGATTCTTTCACTTTAATCGTTTTTTTTCTTCTCTGTGCAGGGATAACCACAAATTTACGATTTCGCTCCTTCTGTTTTTATTGATAGTTACGGAGTTTCGGTACAAGTCATACAATGTAATGGTTCAGCTTATCTTTAGGGAGAATCAGGGAAGAAAATTCTATTGTTTTTAAGCAAAGCGCTAACTTGACACAACAAAATTTCGTATAAAAATTACATGATTACTGAAAAATTGGACGTTTTCATTGACAAAAAAATGAATAATTAATAAACGTTGTAGACGAATTATTTCATTTTCTGGTGGCATAATTGTCATGATATTTTGAGTGGTTTGACAGTTTTTTATAATCTTTTTTACATTTTTTCGTATTGTTTCCTGCACATGACTGAAGTTTAGGCACAGCGTAGGCACGTCTCTGTGTTAAAAAGTGACTTTTCATTCGAGAATTTTGTGGAAACGGTGTAGACAATTGTTTTGAAACTTGGAGGCAATATTCAGGAGAAGTCAAAGAACGTACTGTAGAAATTTGAATAAAATGGTTCCATTTCGTCACTTGTACCGAAACTCCTTAATGCACATTGCTCTGAACCTCCTGCCCAAAGCGAAAGCGTTCACTTTGAGATATATACTTACACCTGTGGACCCACAAGCTGTCGAAAAAAACCGCAGCAGCCGTATAATTGAACGCGTAATAATAATGCAATGTTTTTGCGAATGCGCTTGGCTTTCGTGAATTTAACTCGACTCGACGCTTTTTTTTATCCTCCGCATACTTACAACTTCGATTTTCAGGAATTATATTACGTTACAAGAATCCAAAGAATTTTTCGATTAAGGATTTTAATTCGAACCAAAAAAAAATTCATTCCTAAACCAATTTCGATAAATCTTTGAAGGGAATGAAGCCCACGAATCAGAATAGGTTGTAGGCCGTATTGCATTCCGATAAACTATTTATTCAGGAAAGGCCAAGTGAAAAATTCAATTTTTCATCATTTTTTTTACTTCAAAATTTCTCATGTTATTAAAAAAAGACTATGAATGAAAAACACTAATTACAAATTTGAAGATAATTCCTCGATGAAGAGAATGAGCGTTGGTTGGGGTGCCAGCTTCGAATGAAAAAAAAGTTACACTAATTTTCGTGAATTTCTTCAAATTTTGTAGATTTCAATTTTTTTTATAAATTAAAACCCCTATTGACCTTATATTTCGATGTTTTTTGTTTCGGAAAGATATACGAGAGTGAATGGCGGTACGTACGGTAGCGCAGACGCTAAAACCTCAGTCCACGCGATTCTCGATTACGATGATGACGAGGACAGTAACGTTGAAGATTATTACGATGACGAGGCGACGGATATGCCGAAAAATACTCGCGTCACACCGATCCAGGGTCCTATTTATGTAAAAAACGGTACTGTCCCGGTTGTACCTTTATACTCGTATCCGCAGCTCAACAACGGAAGCTTCGTACAAATACCGGTAAGTAAAAAAAAAAAAAAAACATAAATATATATAAACATGTAATAAAAGAAAATAAATATTCATTCCCGTCACGATGATAAAATATTTGATGACATTGAAAAATGATGATTTCAAATGAAAATATTTCGTATCAAATTTCAAAAAACTTGTTTTCTCCAACCAAAGAGTCCATTTTTATTATATAAAAATATAATATTTTTTTATTATCATTGAATTACAGTTATTTTAGATTCGGTAATTTATTTTGTGAAACCAAATCTCGGATGGATTCATAAACTTAATTCGTTGATTCGATAATAATTTTATTGCATCAAAATACGTTCAAACGTTATGTATAAAAAAAAAAATCGACCATGATGCGATTAATGAATTCTAAAAATAAGCAAATTGTGCTTGACAGTTGTATCAGCTGACAATTTTCTTTTCCCAAAATTGATCATTCTTCAGCCAACGAGTTGAGTCATCGGAATGAATTATTAATCGAGAAGGAAAGATCAATATTCGTTGCGTTTCAAAAGGTTTTCTCTTAAAAAATATTATTTTCCTTAATAGTTGGCGGAAGATCCTGATTAATAATAAATTTAATGAATTACTTTCTATGTCGTTTGATAAATTAAACGCTAATGACTGAAATGCCTCGTATTTATCGCACAAGTGTGCTGAAGGGACAGAAAATAGAAAATTAACGAACGTTCGTATGCGTTAAGTTAAATAAACCGATGGGAAAGAGTTACGACGTGATGAGAATGTATACCTCGAGATCTTGTGACGCTGATGCATATCTTTTTGGTCACGTATAAACCTACGTGAGTTTACGCGCATGTGGAGTAATCTGGGGTTGACGTTCGTTTTCATACGAAGGAGGATATCGCACTTTCTGTCATTTTTTTTAAGCAAATTCTTTGTTTATTCCAGCCTCTGGGCAACGTGACATTTTTTTTATAATTTATTTTATAATTTATTTTTCTATTTTGTGGTTAAATTTTTCGTGTTAAAAAACATAAAGTTTGCTCGCACGACGTAAAATTAATAATTCATAATTAATTAACAGCGTTATTCATTAATTATTATTTATTATTGGATTATTATTACGTTGTTAATTAATAACGTGGTATTAATGACTAATAATTAATTAATAATATTAATTGCTAACCTGGGAACTTGGTAATTTCAAATTAATTGTTTCCTTTTTTTTTTAAAAAAAAACGACTGTACAAAAAATTACGAAAAAATTCTCTAAAATTCTTTGGGGTGCATTGAGTTTGTAAAAAAATTGTAAAAATTTTCCGAGCTAAAAAAAATGAGTTTTTTGCTCTTCGACTCGTTTTTCGCAAAATCGATTTCAAAGATTGAGACGTTCATTTGCGTAACACGACTCAACAGTAGCAGCGCGACTTAATCCTTGAACGAATAAAAAATTCAAAAAAGATTCCACCGCTCATTCGATACTAAAGAATTCTTGTACATAAATCGGTAAAGGATGGACGCGAAAGGGGAATCCGAACGTCTCGTGTCCATATATATTTATCATATCACAAGAACTGGCGCCAGGGAATAAGAAAAAGTATAAATATACTTAATAGCACGCAACGCGAGTGACTAACATTGAAGAAAATTAAATTGATCGTAAAATATGGAGAGTCCCATTTTAACGGGCGATTAGTAACGACTTCGTACGAGTCGATGGACATTAATTAAACTGTAAAATAGTCATGAAAATGGAAAATAAAGATGGTGTCGTGTAAGTCATTGTCATAAAATGAAAAAAAATAAATAAAAAAAGCAAAAAGAAAGGCTGTTGGAAAAAGAAATTTCATGAAAGAACGAAGCTTGTAAATGGTCTGAAAAAAGTCAAATTTCGAGAATATAAACAAGAAACTCAATAAACAATCTCGAATCCTTATTTAAAAATAAAAAACAAAAAAACGAGGTTTCATTGAGTTTACGAAAGAAGAGCGTCGTATTAGGTGGTAAAATCGTTAAATCGGTTCAATGTCGCGATCCGGTCTGAGCTTCAAATGTCTCGAACCCTTTCACTGAGCCTCGTCACTTTTCGAACGATTAAATAAAGTTTCTACGAATCAAGTCCATGATAAACTAGTCGAAAAACGATCTTCGAACGGTTCAAATTCGAAGAATTCAAATAAAAACAATTGCCAGTAAATCGAGAGTAATTACACACTCCGAGATTTATCGATATATTTTAATAAAAGTCGTAGAGAAATTGCCACAAACTGTACAAATGCTGGTGTCGAGGATTCAATGACACCTACTCGAACGTATTTCCTCGTGGGACGACGATCGTCAATGACGCGACGCCGATTTCCGGTGTGAATCGTGTTCACGACCCCGCAATTATATCTCACGTGTATATAGGCGCGGTTTGTACACTTGAACCTTGATTAAGTGATCAATTACGAGACCAAAGACACGGTTCTTCGTCCTTAAGGATATTTCTCACGTAGAATTGAATTTTTGTAAAAATCAGCAATTTTATGTCAAAAGAATCAAAATACTATAAATTTGCCACTGTTTCGTTAGATTATTTATCTGTTTCAACAAATTTCGTTCTACAAAAATGATCGAATACTGGTTCGAGTATATTTAAGAAATTTAATAAAATACTTTATTATGAAAAAAAAATATTTGAACAGAAACAGGTTTTTTGGATTTTAACTAAAGCCCTCAATGTCTTTTGAAGGGTTTTTCGAAACATTTTGACAAATTTTCAAAATTTGAAGAATTTGAACATTTTTTCGCTGAACAATTAAGTTCAAAAGAAAAGAAATCAATATGTTCGAAGACTCGAGAACTTTATTGTTTTTTCGAGCGTCTAATTGATAACATTTAGACGAAATATTAAAAAATATCATCCACAACTTCTGAAAATGCGAAAGTTAAAAATCCACAAAAATTGTCCTTTTTTAAAGTAAAAAATTAAGTGCCTAGTTCAAAGAGACTTTATTTTATCGTTCAATCTAATTCTTTCCGTTTCTCGCCTCGACTTAAGTGCCTTTGGAGTTCTCTCGGGTGTGAAATTCCAGTGTCTATTGCCATACAACAAATTAAATTCGCTTCAAACCCATTTCCCTGTTGAATTCTGATTAAATTATTCTACAGATGACTAATTAATTGCCACGAATCGATTTTATCGTGATCGTATATATATTTATAATGTGCGTTAGATTACGAAACTGAGAGCTAAAGTCGATCGATCACAAAGTCGAATTTATTGAGTCCAAACGCAATTGGACAGAATAAATTCAATGGATATTAATGAAAATTCGTGCCATTCACCATTTAATTGTCAACTTTGTAATATTTTTCAATCCTTTCGATAATTGACAGTTAAATATTGCAATAATCGTTATCTCACGAGTTCCACGTCGAAAATCAACACTCGCCAATCATTTAAAAAAAATGAATCTCGTATCGTTTGTCCTGGCGTTGTACAAGAAGTAGAGTCGATCGAGGTTGTAAACCCCGGTTCGATAAACCCGCCAATACGATTTTTATTTTATTTTTTGCACCGCACGTTGCGTCTGATTAGCATAAATCCTTGAATGAATATCTCGATGTACTTTGTCGCAGGCGTTCCGCTCTGAATGTTCAATCGTTTGTTCAAATTTGCAATGTCATAAGTTTTTTTTTCGACGCTCACTGGAATTTTAACGAACTAAACGTCATGATTCTTTTTTGAGGTCAATAAAACTTTAAACTTCGAAGTTTTATTGAGTACGAAGTCATATTCGTAAGCGAGTGTACGTTTTCATTAATCACCAGGAATTCTTACAACAAATTAATCGTAAAATTTGTTACAATTTTTGTTGTAATAATTTAAAAAAAAATACATGAAAAAAATAATCAGTGTCTTTTTTTAATTATCAGCACAATGCTCTCATTTTTTTTTACCATTTTTTTTCTTTTTAGATCCTTTGGACCGCATTATCAGTTGCTTTGGGAGTCGAATTACGAGGTGATCTTGTCAAAGGGACACCGTGCATCAAGCGATACCATCAACTTTATTGCCCAACTGCTGGCAAAACTTATCCCACGTGAGTAGATAAACAACCAAAAAAAAAATGAAATGTCATTGAAAACCTCGAAACTTTACACGAAAGTTTTTTAAATGTACTTTGAATTAATGAAAAGTTTATTGTGATTATTAATGTTTTTCTGAACTTATGAAAAAAAATGAATCGACTCGTTTAAAAATAAAAATTTACATTTTTATTTTTCTTTTTTTTTGGGCAGCGATCGAATAGAACATTTTATAGACGAAAATAAAGCCCTTATGAAACGAATGTACGGGGTTTTTGAAATGGACGAAGATTTTGGTCCACCGAGTCATCAACCTGGTAAAAGAAGACGAAGAAATGTAAAATTTGGGGAACCGGATGGTGGCCCGAGCTTAAGATACACAAATAACGATCCTGTCATCGAAGGTGGAGAATCGTTTTTCAATAAAGCTAGAAAAACGAGACAAACTACTGTTAACACTGGCGGAAATGAGAGCGGACGGTAATTTCTTGAAAAAAAAAAAAAAAAAAAAAATCGAAAGAAAAGTTGATTTTTCGCACTTTTTTTCAAATCATGTTTTTTTAAACACATTTTAGCATCGATGCTTGCGAATCAAAAGCGGAGATCGTCACACCATATTGGGCGAAAAATAGCGCTGCTAAAACTCGAGCTATTGTGAATACTCAACATTTCGAACAGGCGATTCACCAGGAAATGTGCACGTAAGTATTTCGCTAACTTTTCTCTTCCCTGCGAAATTGTGTTTGACAGCTTTTCACGCGAAAACCACTGAACCAATTTTGATAAATCTTTGACAGGAATGAAGCCCATGAATCAGAATAGCTTGTAGGCCTTATTACATTCCGATAAATTATTTATTCAGCAAAAGTCAAGCGAGAAATTCAATTTTTCATCATTTTTTTTACTTCAAAATTTCTCGTGTTATTAAAAAAAGACTATGAATGAAAAACACTAATTACAAATTTGAAGATAATTCCACAATAAAGAGAATAAGCTGTGGCTGGGGTCCCAGCTTCGAATGGAAAAAAAAGTACAGTAATTTTCGTGAATTAGTCCAAATTTTGGAGATTTCTATTTTTTTGTCATTGCTCATCTCTATATTTCCTTATATTTTATATAAGGTATGAAATTTTTTTTCCAAATTCCTCAAACGAGAAATAAAACTTTTCTGTTTCCCACAAAAGTGAACGATTACTATTTTTTTTATAGATTTTTAATTTATGATAAAAAAAAGTTTTATTCTTTGTTACGTTACAGAAAAACGCATACAAATCGGTGCCACGGTGAATGCGGTTGCGAGCAAAAGTACAAGTGGCACAGATTGTTGGCTTACGATCCGGACGACGATTGCAAAGGAATCTTTATGGACTGGTTCATTTTTCCCTCGTGTTGCGTTTGCAGATGCGAACCAACCGCGGCGGCGAGTCGAATTTTCTCAGCACCAAAGTCAAATCGAAACTGAGGCATTTAAACTGTCGACCATCTCCAAAAAAAAAAAAAAAAAAAAATCAGAGTCTGAGAGAAGAAAAAAGTTGATCGAGAACTTTTTTGAGGAAAAAAATAATTGGACGGTGAGAAAACCCGAAAATACTCGTAGGGGATTTAAATAATCCTCCTTTTTCTTCTGCGAGTCCAAAGAATTCAAGCAAAAATCGCAAATGGACGCGAAAATATCGAAGAAAATGACAAGTTCAAGATTTTTTTGCCTTTTTTTTCTCCTGATGATAAATTAAGTGGAAACGCGACGCAAGGCGTTTCGTGATTGTACAGAAATCTCGTGTAGTATAAACGTATTTCAACGAACTGAGGAAACATTAGACAAATTTTTAGAGCATAGATTTAATCATTTTTTCAACGAATCACTTAGAATTCCATTATTCCGAATTTTTACTCATTTTTTAAATACATATATATTTTTTTTATTAGGATTATCGAGATCTCGCAATGTTTCATTATAAAAACTTCACATTCATACGATTCTCAGATAATTAAAAAAAATCACATGTAATTATCGTAATCGTTCTCGTAATTAAGGTGTAGATCACATTTTCGAAAAATAAACACTTTTTTTTAGAATTTAGTCACGTTTGTATCGTTGCCTTGTACTTTTCACTCAGTCTCGAACTTTTCCCTAAAAAAAAGGCCCTTTTTACCGACTTCTTGATCTTCGGTCGGCAAAGCAGTGAGTGACGATCATTACAAAAAGTATTTTAAAAAAAGAAGCAAGTGACGATAATTACAAAAGGTATTTAAAAAATAAAGTTTCCTACCTTTCCTTTGGTTTCCAATTTTTCAATTTTTCGCATTATTTTCACAACAAATTCGACACATTTCGAAAAATTATTCAATGGTAATTATGGATTGATCACACTTCAGAGTCAATCAACATGAGAAAAATCCCCCTTTCCAGTTGATTTTTCATTTCAGTTGATTTTTAATGCTTTTTTTTTCTTGTTTTATATTTTTTTGTTTTTTTGAAAATATAATTCTCATGAGTTTTGTTGAAGTTGATGCATCGCGTTGATGCTTATGTCATCGTTCAGTACTTCGCAATTTTAATACTCAAAGATGATATCATACTCATCGTTGTGGAACTCTTTGTAACCTTGAGCAGTGATAATTATCATACTTGTACTTGAAACACGCAATTCCAAGTGGTGGAAAAAGGAATAACTCATGAGATTGTAACGATAAAAAGTCATTCTTGTTACAGATTTTAATAATATTCTGAATTTTTAAAAAAATATTTTGAATTGTTTGAAAATTATATTGAATTTATTTAAAAACATTTTGAATTTTTTGAAAAATAATTTGAATTATTTTAAAAATATTTGGAATTTTTTAAAAAATAATTTAAATGTTTGAAACAATTTTTTATGCAGAAAACATTTAATTTTCCGTCTGTAAAAAAACAAAAGACAAATAAATATCGAATAAGTGGTTTGCATATTCTGCATTTTTCAAATTTATCCCATAAATTATATTCGTCCGAGGAATTTTAATGACATGAATTTTACTGACGGTTTACAACGTTTATTTAAAACTAACACATTTGGCATTGGATCGTAAAATACTGAACCGAGAAAAACCGTGAAATTGGTTTCGTGATAAATAGAAATATTTTTTAAGGTGATATACAAGATTCTTAATATTACGAGAATTTTTTTTTCTTTTGTTTCATATGAAATTTGTATGTTTCGAATTAACACGAATTGAACATAATTTTGCAATTTTATTTTTTAATAAATCCAATATGGTACGACGAATGTGAAAAAAATTTCGTTTTTCGTTTAATGGATTTTTATTTATCCTTCAAATTCAGCCGAAAGCTTTCAATTATAATTTTTTTTTCTAATTTTTGTTTTTTTTAAGAGTAAAAAGAAAAAAATATTCGCAAAGCTCCTAAAATTCGATAAGCCGCGATTCTATCAACTGGACGGATTCCTGATAAGCCACGTTTTACATGAATATACATTTTTTTTATTTGCATACTCCGTAAAACCAACAGAAAAAAAACGTGATAGAAAATCAAGGGATAGAGTGAAGTTTACATCAAACGAAGAGATAAATAATAATTAATTATGATAAGATAATAAAAATAGTAAAAATACAAAATGCAAAGAATAGTGGGTCAGGGGAGAGGAAAGGATCGAATCGTTAAGATGTGCAGTATTTGCAATTTTAAGGTAAGAACATTTTTCTACAGCAATAATTGCTTTGTGTAAAAATTTGTTAAATAAAAAATAATAACCCTTCGAGCCATGCATCATCCTTGCGTGCAATTCTGTCAAAATTCCGTCAAAATTTGGCACTCGGAAATTTTACGATCCGCCGATTACAAATCTCAATTTGGAAACTCAAAAATAATTGTTCCTTCATTTGTTTTTTTGACGAAAACCACGGTAGGAAAAATTTTGAAAAAATTCTGTAAAATTCTTTGAAGTGTATTGAGTCTACGAAAAAATCGTCGATCCAATTTTCATGATAGTTTAGTAGAAAAATATTTTTTTTCATGAAAAAGTACAAAATTCGATTATTTATTTATATTTTTACTCGCGTATTTGCTCAACAAACAAATAATTGGTGTTTATATTGTTTTTTGGTTAATGATCGAAAAAACTATGAAAAAAAGGTCACGCAACAGCGCAGCTCAAAGAGTTAAATCGTAATGAATCAAAAAAATGGTTGACCCTGTGGAAGATCGTAAAACTTTTTACGAGTACTTAACGTAATATGAAATAAAAGTATGAAAAACAAAGAATAAATCGATTCTTTTATCTTCAAAAGTACAATATATTTGAAATATATTAATAAAATTCATTGGAGAATATGATAATGGCGAGGAAATTTAGCAAATCCGACATTTTTGTACCTCCGGTGCAGTCACGATTCGCAAATCCACGTCTTATTTTTACTTTTTTTTTTTTTTTTCAAGTCTACTTTACGTACAATATTTATAAATCAATAAAAAAAAAAGAAAAGAACTAAAAAGAAAATATTGAATTGGAGAAAAAAAATTCGGTTTTAACGTAAATCGTTCTTGATTTATTCGCGACTAACGAATCATTGAGATTAAGTTTATTTCCTTCGTGTTCGATCGAAACTCCCGTTCGTCGCTTCTTGATTTTTTTTTTTTTTTTTCGTAAAAAGAGAACAAAAAAAAATACGAAAATTCACTCATTAAAAGAACGACCTGATGGACGGCGAAAGTACGCAAGTCAAAAGAGCGATCGCGCAGGCTTGGAACATTTGAATTCCGGAAATGGAATTGGCGCCGTTGCAATAATCGGAATTACAGATGTGACACGATTCAATGGTCACTTGACTCTGGGTGGCAGTGTGGGGTCCACATGGACCATTGGTGATGTCACGCTCATCAGGATTCGGAATAGCGCAAGAGCGAACAACCACGAGTTGTCCATTTTCTATTAAAAATATAAAAATTAATATAAAAATATGGAATAAAAAAATGAAGCGATTAAAATACACAAAATATGAGAGAAATGTCGTTATAATTGTTCATTAAAAACAAATGAAGTTTAGACAATAAAATTCCAAAAGTCCTGCAAAATTCTGATTAAATTATGCGGATGAAATGATTAAATTAATTAAAATTATTAAAATTATTGAAATTATACTGATTAAAAATGGCTGAAGTGACAATTCCACAATTCTAGCAACAGTCGGACAATTTTTTCGTCTCGAGTTTCCGCGACACCAGGTTATTTTTGCTTTTGAAATAGCTGCACTAATAATTTGACTGAAATTTGGCTCGAGTCTTTATGGTTTTTCGTTAAATTAAGTCTGCTTCGTATGCGTGTTTGGTTTCGAGACGAAAATAATTATTAGAGCCAAGATAATAATGGTCTTTTTGCGTATTACTCCGACGTCTTGGGTGTGGCATTGTCCTTGAGATTCACCTAAGCACGTTGTCGAGCTAATTAGCGTAATTCGTGGTGCTCGTCGTTATTCATAAGACTATACCGTCTCAGAGTTACTTTTTATATTATGTGTACACATGTAAAGTGGAAAAAAATGAGAGAGAGAGAGAGAGAGAGAGAGAGAGAGAGAGAGAGAGAGAGAGATAAATGAGTCACTTTTTATGCATCAGGCTATTTATGAATCTGTTGATCGAATGCGATATTATTCTACTTGATAAAGTAGGAGAAGACGAATTGTCATAACGCCGAAGACGTGCTCGCAGTGCGAAAATAGCGACTGATGGAAACACTGAAAATAATGTTAGTCGCCGCGTCATCGTCGCGAATAAAAAAGATTTCCCAAGTTTAAATATTAATTGGCAAACAAAGTTTTGTTATTTTTACTTATTTACGTTTGGAATTCGAATTTTTGTTAGTGGCTCATTAAGTTTGAAGCAAAACACGAGTTAAATTCGTTTGAATTTTTTTTTAACTATTTTCTGAACCGAGAGCCTGAAAGGTTTGCACATTGAAATTGACTCTCTTTTTCTCATCAAGAAATCAATTTCGTGCTTCGATGCATTTTAGGGGCAGCTCTTCGGGTTTAATTCCATAGCGTTATGCTCGTTGAAAGTTGCGATAAAAAATAAAGCAATGAAAGATGGTCCGAGATTTAACAGTTTAGTCTGGGAACGAGGTTTTTTATGGGGTTTTACCATAAATGATGGGTGAAAGTTTCACTCGGAATTCATCGAAACAGTAAAAAGGAAATTGTTATAAATTTGAGCGTTAATATGAGCGTTATTGAATGAAAATAATTGAAAAATCGCATATTTACCTCTCTGAACAGTTTTTTTGCAAACGTTCCTCTCGTTGTATCCGTAGCTGGACTGAGGAGCAGTTCCATCGCAGTCTCGCGTATGGAAATTGCGATTGTGCTCAGTAGCGTTCATTGGATCGCCACAATCTTTGCTCATGGTCGATGTGCACACCCAACATTTGATGGCCGAGCCTGTCAAAACAAACAAACAAACAAAATTCACAATATGAAATAATCTTTATTAACACCGGATTGAAGAATTCAATAATTGATAATGAAAAATAGATTTTATTGAACGATCAACCATTACTTTTACTAATCTATCCAAACATCGAACAAGGAACCTCCGATTAAGGAGTTTCGGTACAAGTGACGAAATGTAACCATTTTATTCAAATTTCTACAGTACGTTCTTTGACTTATCCTGAATATGTCCTCCAAGTTTCAGAACGATTGTCCACACCGTTTCCACTAAATTCTCAAATGAAAAGTCACTTTTCAACACAGAGACGTGCCTACGCTATCCCTAAACTTGAGTTATGTGCACGAAACAATACGAAAAAATGTTAAAAAAGGTTATAAAAAACTGTCAAACCACTCGAAATATCATTACAATTATGCCACCAGAAAATGAAATGATTCGTCTACATAGTTTATTAATTATTCATTTTTTTATTAATGAAAACGATCAATTTTTCAGTAATCATGTAATTTTTATACGAAATTTTGTTGTGTGGAGTTAGCACTTTGCTTGAGAACAATAGAATTTCCTCCCTGATTCTTCCTGAAGATAAGCTGAACCATTAGATTGTATGACTTGTACCGAAACTCCTCAAACAACTATTTTTTTTTACAAAAATAAAATTCATGTAAATCACAGTGTAATTTGATCTTAGCTGAAACATTGATTCACTGGATTGAAAGACACTAATAATAATTGATCAAATTCAATCAATGTGTAATTTGATCAATGATTATTGGCATCCGTGCAGTGTTGCTTTCAATTGAAATGGAGTATTCATAGTTAATACTATACTACGATGATTCAGCCTGTGTAACGAGTTCCTGTGTTATATTTATAAGCAACATATAGACGACGTAATAGAAGTGTTACGCAAACGCACCTTGTGTTGTTGGTTTACGACGCTATGGCATACGAGATTTCTATGACCAGTTTAAAATAACCTGTTTACTGCAATACCTACACTACATTTTTCAAACAAATGACCTAAAGATATGTCGGTCTGCGAAAGTGCTACAGGATTTTGCTGCAATGTTTACACGAACATTTACAATCTTTAAGATAAATTAACACCACGTGGTAAACAACTTCTTGTATAGATTGAGTAAATAAGATTGTCGGAAGAACTTGAGGCCTTGGGCCACCCTATAGTTTTCTAAAAAACGATTTTTTTTTTTTTTTTTACTTTGAATGGTCTCTTAGGACCTCAAAAATGATGTTCCAAAATATTATGGCCAGGAAAAACCTCTAAGTACTTGGTTTTCGAATTTGACTACACGGCCGTCTGATCCGCAGCGAGCTACTCAAAACTTTAAACGCGTTTATCTCAAAACTGCATTTTTTAAGTTGGCCGGACTCATAACTCAGACAATTTTCAACCGATTAACTCGAAATTTTGAATATATCTTAGAAAATACATTGTTTATGGAAGGACGTAGGATTTTTTCTTTATATTGCATAGTTTATTTGTTATTAACAATTATCTGACGATTTTTTAGGCAAATTTATCACTTTCCACTTTAGAAGTGCGCCATTTGGCCAAAAATCAGTGTATCGCAAAAAATCCTACGTAATTCTGTAGCAGTTATTACGTATACTATCGAAAAGGCCGAAAGAAGGCCTTAAAGAACATTTCCTACAGCGATATACAATGGTACGGATCGGTAGACGATCAAAAAACTTATCACGTATTCGAGCATTCCGTCATGGCTCAAAAACTCCCATAAAACAATCGAATTACACCATAGAATGAAAATAAAAACAAAAGCTAGGATCCCAAACGCCTAAGGTGTGGTACTTGAATAGCAAAAAAAAAAAAAACAAAAACGCTGACTACGAAGGTGAGTTAAAAAAGAACATAAAAAATTCTCGGAGCCTACGACGTAACAGGTGTCGTGAGACCCTGGGCTCGTCCCCATTGCGTCACACGCCCTCTTCAAGTGCGATAATATCCTACGAACACGGAAATGCATCGCCTGCCTTTATATCTGTAGATTTACAAATTCGTTTTTTTTTCTTCTCCTCAGACAATAGACTCGGCGATATTTTCCTGTTAAATGTGCGCAGTTTCTCACGGTCTTGCTCGACAGAATTGAACTCTTAGCTGCAGGTAATCATAACTGACAAGCGTGAATCACATTATGAATGCAACATTTCAAAGCAATATGTTTTATTTTTGTACTTTTATTGCATATTGTTTAATCCATGTCGATTTTTGTCGGCGCTAAGGAGTGTGCTAGTTTTTTTTATCTCGCAATTTTGCAGTTAATTTTTATATTTATAGCGATGATCAATGACAAAAAAATTGAAATCTACTAAATTTGAACAAATTCACGAAAATTACTGTAACTTTTTTTCCATTCGAAGCTGGCATCCCAGCCACCGCTCATTCTCTTCATTGTGGAATTATCTTCAAATTTGTAACTAGTGTTTTTCATTTATAGTCGTTTTTTAATAACATGAGAAATTTTGAAGTAAAAAAAATGATGAAAAATTGAATTTTTCGCTTGGCCTTCCCTGAATAAATAATTTATCGGAATGCAATACGGCCGAAAACCTATTCTGATTCATGGGCTTCGTTCCTGTCAAAGATTTATCAAAATTGGTTCCGTGCGGTTTTCGCGTAGAAAGCGACCAAACACAATTTTCCAGTTGAGTTTGATATTTTGCTCGAATTCATCGAAAATTTCATCTTTCTCACGAAGTATGCAATACTCTGGATTAAAAGTAGAAGTACCGGTTGCTCGTGAGCAAAAAAGGGCGAGTATTATAACGCGCACAACTTTCATTCAACAGGTGGATTGCTATGGAGTGTACGGTGAATAGCAAACGTACGACATGCTCATGGAGCGCAATGCCATTATTACGTGATCCTGATGTGTTTATTAAAGTGTTTTTTTTTTTCCCTGAAAGGGTAGCAACAAGGTTGGTCATCGGCGATGACCACATCGCGTGCGTTTACGTAATTCAACGATGCCATCAACGCGTAGACGTTGCTTTGGCTTCTGTATTGCGATCAAATGCCATAGACGCCGGTCGACTCATCAACCGGTGTGCTGATTGAAACCCATTACTACGATTGAAAAACAAAAGAAAAAACAAACCTACCCACACGTTCCTGCGGAGCGTGAGTCACTCATACTTTTTCATGAAAAAATGGCGCGTTTTTAGTTGGAACTGAACCTTGCAAAACTCACGTCAATAAAGTAGAATACGTTCTACTTTTTACAACAACAAAAAGTCTAAACAAATCAACCTCAAACCTCAAATTATATAGGCATCGAAGATTATTTCTTACAAACTATTTTTCATCATGTTTTCTACTTTTACGTTTGCCTTGTTCTCGTTACGCACGAGTTGCTTGGAACGAACGCCAGGAAATATCAAATCGAGGATACAAAAACGTGAACAGAAAGCTGTATTCTCGTCATGGACTGTTCGAATTGTTGAGCACTTCTAATTTTCTGTTTCCCATAGTTTCGAATTATTTATTTCTCGTGCCCCGGGGTTTAAATGATTGAGGATTATTTTTACAGCAAAAAAAAAAAACTCAGGATCAATTTTGTCGTCAATGGAACGGAGATTTTTGTAAATTATTCATTAATTTACTTACTTTACTTATTAATTATTCAATTAATTTCAATTAATTTAATCTATTTATAAATTATTTCAACTTATTTATTAATTATGCAATAAATAATCATTATTTGTAAATTATCCAATTTTTTATTGACCAGTCGTCGAGAATATTATAAATTCTCATTAAAACGTAATAATTATGGCTTCGAGTGTCGATCATTATTTGCATCTTTATGCCGCGCGGATGTCGTCAACACGTGCTCCACCCATTGGAGTGTTTTTTTTTCTTTTCAGCTAATCTTTCATAGTAAAATTTTTTTTTTCGAGTCTTGCTCGTAATTAGCTGTCCGAAAATATTTTCGATAACGAGGTCACATTATGCTGACGTGAAGATATTTTTCAAACATGAGCCAAGCTCGGCTGACGAAACTTTCGGTTTACTGATAGTTTTTTAATGTCTTATTTTGAACAATTGAGTATTTTTTTCAAACATTACAAAATTGTGAGTCAACTGAGCAATTGAATGCTCAAAAATAGGTGATTTTCATCAAATCGTTGATTACACTATTCAATAATTAATTATTATAATCAACGATTTCTATTGTCATTTAATATTTTATAGTAAATAATGAAAAAACTAATAAAAAGCGAGAATTTTATTTATTTTTTAATCAATTCAAAATTTTATAGTAAATAATTGAAAAAATTAAAGAAAAGCATCAATTTCTTGAAATTGAAAAAATGCAAATCTCTTTGAACGGTTGGTAAAAAGTTGCTGAACACTTTAATCAATGTTTTGATTGTTTTGCTGATATTTCATTTAGTTTTAACGACGTATATACACGTCACAGGGAATAAATTCGCATATAAACCCATCGATTATTTCGTTCGACTTGGATAGAAAGTGAGAGAAATGTTGATAAATCAAATTTTCAATTACTTACCGGGTTGGACGTGGGCGGCGAGCGCCAAAAGAGCGAAAGCCACGCAAGCGTTGAAGTTTAGTCTTAATCCCATCTTGTTTTTGGTGTTTTTTTTCCTCGAATTTACGACACACGAAAGCAGACGAGAGATAACTTTTGCAAAAGTAATGTTTTAATTACTTGGCTCGTTTTTTAATCTTTCGTTTAGACGAATGAAGGAAAAATAGAGTAAATTATCGAGAGTGCGATATATAGATGACCGATCCGGACGGTGGCCGCGATAGAACTGTGATGCTCGAGTCTTGCGGGCACAAAACTTTGTGTGCAAAGGATGCACTTCGGAAAGCTCGGCTAATGACACTCCCAGCAGCTTCCTTCGTCGTAGTACATTATTATAACGTAATATTCTGTAAGAGAGAGAAAGAGAGAGAGAGAGAGAGAGAGAGAGAGAGACGAAGAGAGGGAGAGTCACAAACCCCACCATATTTCCAACTTCATCGCCCAAGAAGATTCAAGATCGCATCAGGAGTAGGAGTTAAGACGAGAGCGAATAGCAAAAAAAAAAAAAAGGAGTGTACACCATTCAAACAATTATACTCCAAGGCTTTTTACAGAGACACACCGCACGATTCTGAAGTTCAACGATGAGGAAAGATAAAGAAGAAGAAAAAGAATAACATTATTTCGAATGTAAAATTAGGAGAGTGGGAAATTTGGACATTTACGATGAGCAAAAACGAAGGAAACATAAACTTTGAATAAGAAAACCAACAAAAAGAGGAAACGACAAAGAGTGGGAATGAAATTTAAAAAAAATGACGAAAAAATAACAAAACATTTGGAAAATTCCATGAAGGTGGCAATTTTTTATATTATTTTTACCCCGTGGCTAAGATTTTCGATGACGAATGATTAATACAGATGGAGAAAAAAACAACAACACGATGACGAATAAAAAATTGGGAGAAACTGGTATGGACGAGGGAATGGAAACTTTTGTAGAAAGTCGTGGAGGATTCTACGAGATGAGTGACAATTGATGCGGGCTCAAAGAAAAATATCAACCGAGTTTCGTTCCTTAACATGTATTTTATTGCGTTTCTTGTCAGTTCTTCATTGACGCATTAAGATATTTTTATCGTTCAAGCAAAAATTTACGAATGTAAAATTTGTTTTCAGTCTTTCTTACTTTCAAAATGGTTTGCGAGCCTAAATTCATTGAAAAAAAGTTGTTAAAAATAGATCAAAGAACAACGTACTCAAAATTCAAGATTTTAATCTGTCTTTGTTATACAATAACCAAGATTTCGAGAAAAATTTACGACCGATTTTTTTGAAAAAATGAATCAAGCTTCTTCGATGTTGCATCAAAGCCTGTGCAAAGTTTTGAATGGCTTCGCCATTTAGAAATCGAAATATTTAATGTTGAAAATTGGAACTTTTGACACGCACTCTTACGAGAAACTCCTGAAAATTGTGATTATTTTTATAAATAAATATCTCGACTTCTACAAGGTGAAAGCTCTTAAAATCGCGCGAGCTATTAGGCATCACTGTTCTCTTTGCGTGGTCCAAATTTGAAGGAATTCCATCGTTAAAAAATTGTGCACACAACGTCCTTAAGAATGTGAGAGTGCGTAAATGTGTAAGAAATTCGTTGAATATAAATCACGTATAATATTGTATAATTTCTGAGTCATCAAAAAGAGATAGGGGTCGAAATTGACGAAGGGTAGTTTGGCCTTTTCCAGAGGGTGGAATCGCTGCCCATGAATGTTCCCATTTATTATTTACGCTTGTTAAAGAATCTTGTTCCCCCAACTGAACTTAGTCACGCATGATCTTGTCAAAGTTCGTAGTTTTACGAGCGATAAAAATGAATGTTTTGTCACCGTGTTTTTGTTGTAAATTTAATCTTGATTTTCAATTATTTTATAATAAAATTATAATTACTGAGATCGTAATTATAATTTATTAGGAGACGAATCACGATTAAAAGTGTTCAATTAAAATAACGTAATTAGCAGAATTTGTCTCTTATTAATAATCAATTAAAGAATATTTAATTAATAATTCAGCAGAAATTATTGTGCGAGAAACTCGATCTTCCAACTACTCCGAGAGACGAATGTTTGCGTAATAATTCTGGATAGTATTGGGTGTAACTATTTATGGTACGAGATACGAGCAACGATTTCTTTCTTCGTTTATATATACAACACTGCGAAATCGTTTATTGCACATGTGATCTCGGTTAAGGTATTGCCTTCGAAGCTACATCGGCTCTTTTCTCGTCTCGCTGACTGAGCCGTTGCGATCTATCGTTCAGTGCAATATTCTCTTTTACAACTGACATACTTTCCCTTTTCTCATATTTCTTTCCCTTTACTTCCCTGGCAGTTGGCTGCACGATCGAACAATCTTTGCAAACAGAATGGAAAGAACTAATACGATGTTCGTTACAAAATTCAGTTTCTTAAGGCCTTAAAAAAATAGGCTTCTTGGACATTTTTTTTCAGAGATACTACAAAATAAATGGAGATTACAAAAACGGGATTTTATCGTACATATCAGTGACTGTTTGCAATAATTTTTTTGAAACGATTCATTTCAAAGTGGCGGCTGTGCAGCGTTTTCGCGATGACGTCTCCGTTTTTTCAGGCTCCACGGCCGGACTAACAGCTCCCGTAATTTTTTAATCGTAATGAGCCAATGAATTGTTTTCGATTGTATATAATAACTGCTACAAAAGTACGTAGGATTTTTGAGATACATTGATTTTTGGCCAAATGGCGCACTTCTAAAGTAGAAAGTGAAAAATTTGCCTAAAAAATCGTCAGATAATTGTTAATAACAAATGAACTGTGCAATATAAAGAAAAAGTCCTGCGTTCTTCCATAGACAATGTATTTTCAAAGATATATTCAGAATTTCTAGTCAATCGGTTGAAAATTGTCTGAGTTATGAGTCCAGCCAACTCAAAAAATGCAGTTTTGAGATAAACGCGTTTGAAGTTTTGAGTAGCTCGCTGCGGATCAGACGGCCTTGTATTAAAATTTGAAAACCGAGTACTCAGAGGTTTTTTGCGGACATAATCTTTTGGGAAATCATTTTTGAGGTCCTAAGAGACCATTGAAAAAAAAGAAAAAATAAAAATCGATTTTTGGAAAATTCCAGCCCCTTCCATTGTTAAATACTCGATATTCCATGCTTTTTTATACGGGCACAGATCGTTGCAATATGAATTGTGAATGAAAATAAGTTGAGCGAGAGAGACCCTCAAAGTTGACGAGAAATAATATGAGGGCGGATTATTGGTCGCCCAGAGCCAACCCAAGACCCGTACATCTCGAGGTATGTAAAAAAAATAATAATATATATCTATGTCTATATATTACGTGCGTACGTACAAAACACATACGTGCGTAATACATCGACTTCGTCTCTGACCGTCGTCTTCTAACTACGGTTAATTAGGCACGTAATTTTAATTCGCTTCACTTTAAACCTCCCACTTAATTCCTTTCGATGTTTTCCAGCATCGTTCTCCTTTTCTATGTCGAATAAGAATCATCTATAGGTAAAAAAACATAAGTCGTATCAAAAATACTAGAAATCATTAGAGCAATGATAGTAATTGGGCGATCAAGTTTCTCAATGAAGACGATACTTTAAATGGACGTTTTACATTTCGTCCACAAAATTCATTTCACTCATTTTTCAACATCTATATTTGTTTTTCATTTCGGATAATGTATGAAATATTCTTTAATCTTATCTTTTGAAATGATTCGAAATTATGTACTGACTTGACGACTTAGATTTTGTAATAATTCGAAAGTTTGTTAATCCGAGTCAATTATTTATTCAATTGCGATACATAAGTTGGAATAATTATGAAAAATTGCACTTTCGGAATGTTCAATAGAAGATTCGGTCAACAATAACTTTTTCATGGATTTATATTAAAAAATCCACTACATCTTCGTCTCTATTTATAAAATATTTTGTCAAAGCATCATTAATAAAATATTTTATCGAAAGACATAAAAAAAAAAGTAACAAAATCATACTTTTTCCTTCATTCACCTCATTATTATTTTTAAAAAATGGGCCTTTTTAAAAGAAATCTGTTTTTCAGTGCATTGAATCAAAAAATTTCCCAAGTTTCTACGAATGTGTCAAAAACTGGACAACTGCATGTTTTCCTCTTGGACGATTGTCTTTCGATGAGCCAATAATCGATTTTATAAGGAAACAAATAATCAGCGATACGCACGTATATAAGAAACATTTGTTGTGTTATGATTGGTGAATTTATAGTAAGACGAACTGAGGCCTCAGTGTCTAGTTACGGTTAAAGGAGTCGGGGGATTATGAGGGTCACAAGAAAATTTAACCCCGCGATGCGAGCATTACTAAATTGACTCAGACATTTGACCCTTGCCGACGTTCTTCCACCGCAATGGCGAACACGTTTTACTCCACTGGACCACAAATTATATTTATATATGTATATATATATATATATATATTTTTGTTGCGACTATGGGCTCGTGACGTTTTAATATCGTAAGTATTACAACCCTTCTCTCTCTCTCTTTCTCTCTCTTTCTCTCTCTCTCTCTCTCCGTTTCTCATTCATAAGACCGACGGTTTAATTTCTAACTTCTGCCAAGTCAAATGGTCTTTCCGGTAGTGCGTGCGAGCTCCTCGCAGCTCATGGTATTTCTTGTCTTCGTCATCGATCGTCGTCATCGGGTCCTCGCGGGTGACGACGATTCCTAATGGGATAATAAGCACAGCCGACGATAAATGACCTCGTAAATTCATTCAATTATTCTTCACGTTTCTTCTTTTTTTCAAAACAATATATAATCTCGATTTTTTCGCATACATTTTTACTATAAACTAAATAAAGTACAGACGCTTCAAGGAATTGACCAAAACTCTTCGTTTTCTTTTATTTCTTCTGATAACTTGACCAGAAATTCAATCTTTTTCGATTCAGCTTACACATTTGACATTTAATTAAAATATTTTGGAAGAAATCAACAAAAATGTGCTTTACACGATTTAAAAAACATTCCGGATGTTTTTTTTTCCTCACAGAACTCTCATTTCTCCAACTCGAACATTTAAAAATCGATTACGGTTTATTAATTTAAGAAATATGTGAATAAATAAAAAGTAGCACTGCTACAAAAATCGTTTTGTCTATTCGACGTTAAAAATCGGTCGCAAAGCTTCCAATCTTTTTGGCAGTGTCGTAGGACTTAATTTAATATTCTAAAGTGATTTAAAAACAAAACTATTCTGCAGGAATCAATAAGTGATTGAAGTCAGAGGACCCAAAATCTCTGACAATGTGACAAAAATAAAAAATGACGCGACGATGACGTATCGATCGATGAGTGATGCTGTCGTCTTGTGTGATGCATTGCAGGCGTTTTCCTCGCAAAATAGACATTGCAAATTCGCCTCCGGATAAGCTTCCTTGAACGAACAGTACGTGCTCTTTTCCCTTTTTAACACGCAACCTCTCACCGTCACGTGAACGTTTCTATCTAAAATTAACATACGTCTCATCAACACATTTCGAAATATTGAAAAACATACTCGTCAAAAATTGTCACACAGTATGGAATTTTTGAGAATATTTTTTATTTTTTACAAGCAACCAACAAATTAACATGTTTTCAATGAAATTGTGACTTTATTTATCAATTATGACGTTTACTATATTTTCGGTAATATTTATTTTGAAAATTTATCATGAATTCATGACTTTTGTCATTTATTTGCAATCAAATTGTCAAATTAATCGATATTAAGATTTAAAGAATTGTTTGAATATTTTAAATTAGAAATCTGGAGTCAAAAACACGAATCCTAATATTTTTATTCGATTTTTTTTCCATTAAACTAATAAATCGATAATGGAATGAAAGCAGGACAATGGAAATTGAAGAATATTTTTTTGATTGAGTTATATAAGAATTATTTTAGTAATTTGAATAAAATTAGAGACTCGAAGCAATAAACTTCTGTCTATTTTCTGCACAGAACATTGACGACCTTCGTTACAGTAAAGAGAATGAATTATTGTGGCAAAAGGTTAGTCCTGGTCGATGAAGAGAAAAGGAGCATGTGAAGAAATTACTTCGGAATGGACGTATGTCATGGAACGATTGCCAAGCTCGTCAATGCAATTTTTACGACCTGCACCTGAGAGAGGAGGATTTACTTATCGTTCCTGGATTAGCCAAACTCTTTCGAACACCTGCATTGCACGAATCTCCGTAATGCAGGTAATTTAAGATAAAAAAAGTACGGTTTTCTGATTAGATCAAATTTTCATGTTATTTTAATTTTGTTTTTAGAAAACATTTCCTGGAACAATTGGAACTGAAATTCAATTTTTTTTTCTTTCTTTTTTTTTTAAATAAATAATAATTTAATAATTTGTAAAAAAACGAGAAAACTCGAGTCAGAGATAAATCTAAATTTTTATTTTACGTTGTAAACAAAAGGTCATCAGTTACTCTCGTTTTTGAAATTTCGTAGCAATGAGTATATTTTTTTTGCTTGTATCAACAAAATCTAAATTAATAGTTAAAAAATCAAATAGTTACAAAATCAAAGATTCATTCGAATCGTGATTGAAAAATAAAGAATTGTTAGTTTAAATGAATATCTAATGTTTTCGTGTCTCGATCTAGGGGCTTAGTCATTATGGCAGATTGATGGTGTTGATGACTATTCAGTGAGAAGGAAGGCCACGGACTGGACAGAATGTTATTCGACGAATAACGACAATAATTGGTTGGTAGCACGAAGCACATTGCAAAAACTGCTCTATAGAAATGACTCATGCTGTGATACGATAGAGACAGACTCGTCGATGTTGTGATACATAGTGTCTTGTCAAATCGTCGTGATTAGAGTATCAAATATTTCAATCACGATAGACAAACGTTTGTCGAAGTAAAATAATATCGTAAAATTATATTTCTCTACTGAAGTGTTAATTAAATTTTAATTTATATAAAATATAAAAATGTATATTACTTTATATAAAATGGACCAAATTATTGATTAATTGAATTTTTATCATTTGCTAAATTAAAGAATTTACATGAAACAGTAAAATTATGTTGTTTAATCAGTATTACTCAAATTTTGAGCGATATTTGATTTTTTCGGTAGAAGAAATTTTGAAAAAAAATCTGCGATAATTTATCGAAGTGGAATCAATGAAAAAAAAAAAACAAAAAAATTGACATTTTCTTCAATTATTGTTTTAAATTTTGTGAGTGTGAATTATTTTTGTATACTTACAGAAAATAAGACTCTTTAGACACACGTAGGAATCATTACGTGGACATTCAACGAGATCTGTACCTGGTGCTGGCCAATAAGGGTCGTTACATTCGTTTCTATGAGCCTGGCTGTGATCAGTGTTGCATTGATAACACCATAATTCATTATCACCATTGGCGTTGCTCGCTAAATGACGAAACAAATATTGAATTAATTAACAACAAAGTTCCTGCCACTTCGTCATTCTTTTCTATTTCATTTTGTAAATTTTTTTGTTTCTTCTCACAAATCAGGGAGTGACATGTGTCACTCCCTGAAACTGTGATAAAGACAAGTAGCAAATATTTGCCACTGTCTTTTTCAATCGTGGATCGAAGTGAGAAAATGTGTGTTGGCAAATTTTTTCTGAATATTTTCAATTCAAAGTAACGACATAGTGTGACAAATCCTACAGAAAAAAAAACGAACCAACGTACAATGTTTTGAAATAACCGCAATTGTAAATACAGACATTTATAGATATTCGCGATGACGAAATCGAAGAGCACGAAAATTTTCTACGTGAACGACGAAAATTGACTCAAAAAAAGACAATAATTTAAGTGGCTGTTTAAATTTATCGAAAAATAATATTGCTAATATATTTAGTAATCAAATGTCAATATTAATTAACTTTTTTTGAAATGTTTTTATTTGATATCCTCGTAATACTCAACATTGAAATATGATTTGTTAACTCAATTGCTTCAATATTTTAGTTATTTCGTAATAATGTTTAACGACATAAAATTTTGCAAATTTCTTAAACACATTTTACATTTAAAAATATAAATTATATTTCAAAATGATATAATTATAATTAAAATTAATTAAATTGAAAATAAAATTCATCATTTAACTCTTAACCTTCAAAATTTAACGTTTAACATTTAAAATAAATATAATTTAATTAAAAAATATAAAATACATGTAAAAATATGACAATTTGAAGTATATTTGAAATTTTCTTCCTCAATAATATGTTTAAGAACTCACCAACAGTAGCGTATACGAGAAGAAGGAAAATTTGTGTTAATTGCAATTCCATCGTGTGACTATTGAAGCAGAAGAGAGTTCATGGGTAAGAAATGTTACTATCAGGCCGCCTGATCCAACGAAGAGATAAGGTATCACTGACTAATATATTCTTACGATGGACCAACTTGGCTCTCGAAAAACAGGCCGATGGGTGTTAATACCGTTGCGAAAGTGGGGGTATATTTATGTTTGTTTACTTCTCACGCTTCAATGTTTGTCTCACCTTACGCTTGAAAAGCATTTTCAACTATGTACATGACCGGCTTTTATATGATAGCGTGTTTCAGACAAAGTAAGCACGATTTAAGCTGAGTTTTAATATGTACATGCAATTCGGAGTCAAATTGAGATTGACTTTCAATATTTTTTGTCGAGTCACTGTCGAGTCTCTTGAGGCAAATATTTTCATAGTTATTAAAATATTTTGGTAAATTATTTCTCAAAATATTAATACCTGAGAGACTAAATCGTCTGAAAAAAAAAATTCTCAATATTATTCAAAAAAATACTTTGATTAGGAATTTTTTTTGCAATAAGTGCGAATTGGTAACGAAAAAATTATCGAAAAATAAGAAATTTTTATTAAAAATGATAGACGATGAACCCAAATTTGAAAAAAAGTGGAAAATTGAATTTTCGTTCAAATTTCGTCATGGGTTTTACAAAATACGAAAAATCCTGACCTACGAATCTTGACCCCGAATGCCCCATATTTGTAAAAACTTTCAAACTCACACAAATACTTTTCTGAATCCAAGGCAGAAGGAGGACGCGAACGAAATTTAATTCTGTGTGCACGACACCAAAACAGACGTGTTTTCTCGATCAATCAATCTCACTGCTTTTCCCTTTGATCAACAATTGGATTTTGACAAATCGACAATTAACATATTGATACGAGTATTACAATTTTTTATTATTTGTTTAACTGTCGATTAATAAATCTTTATTGCTTGGTACAATAATTCTGGTACAATGGCAATAGAATACACAAAATGTTTTATTATCGCTGCATACATTTTTTGTTGTTACATTTTTCATTGGTTTACAATTTACATTTTATTTTTTTATTTGACCTGTCGTACTCGTTTTATGGAAGATAAGTCATTTGTGGTCTTGCTTACCGGGAGTTCGTCGCGGGGCTTGTGAAGTCGAGTGAAAATATCGGAAATTAAAAGTCAAGGAACCAGTCAAAGGTTCATTCAAAACCGCAAAATCGTTTCGTGTATTGATATTTTTATCGAATTGCAGAATAATTTTGAACTTTTAATCATTTCAATGCAACGAATTTTTTATTATTTTCACAGCAGACTCAAAAATGTGCATTCACAGTGTTTGTCTGCGATATTCGGCATTTTTTATTTTCGATTTAAAATCAAAATCTTGTAAAAATATTGAAGTAAATCGAAAAATAAAATAAACAAATAAAATTAATACATTTTCTTGCATTTCGTTGCATTAAAAGTTGCAAATTCCAAAACCACGTGCAATATATTTTATCGAAACGTCATTTTGATTTTTATTTTCAAAAAAATCAATGTTCTTACTTTACAGCTGATGTTAGGAGACATGAACTTTTTTATTTTTCTGGACTGGCTCATAAATAACTGAATTATTAAAACGTGTACGTTTATTTCGCTGATACAGATTTTTATGGCCTGTTGGAGGTACAATTAAATGATTTAAAAAAAAAATGCCCCTCAAGAATGAAAAAAAATTTGATAACGAAGCATTTACATCGTTGGACTTTCTAATATTATTATAAATTCAAAGCAACCACTACTTATTTACTTCACTTTATTGGAATTATTATTTGTTGTGTTGTTGTTGTTGTTGTTATTTTTTGTTTTTTTTTTGTATTCGAAAAGCTTTTGACGACGAGCAAGCACAATAAAATCATTTTAATATCAATATACAGTATAATATTTATAGAATATATGTGTATATATATAATTTATGAAAATAAAGTTTATCAAATGCAATTCATCACTCGGTGTACAAAGAAGGCATAATACATTTTTTTAATGAGGAACGATACGATGTGTTGGTATTTTATTATTTTTATTTTTGTTTTATTTTTTTTGTTTTTCACCCTTTTCTTTACGTATGTAGAAATAAGAGAGAAGCGTGAGAGTGAGAGATAAAGGAACAGCATGTAAAACTGGGAGAAAATAAAAATGGAGTATTAAATTTTTTTTTCATTAACTCGAGTGTCGATTCTTTTTTTAAATCCTGATTTTTTTTTGCGTTTTTTGTTTTTCTCTCAACTCTCGAAGATAATTTGACGAAACGAGCTGTAAGCCCTCTAAAGGATTGTGTAACGCACATTCACAGTTCATTGACTGAGAATTTTTTTTGTTATTGATGAAGAAATTTCATTTTGTCGGACGAAAATATGGTCAATTCAACTAATTTTTTATTTTTTTTTATTTTTTAAATTTCAATTTCGTTGAATCGCGGATCTACGTCATTTTATTCAACAAAATAATCATTTGATTGACCATTTTTTTATCGAACAAAATGTTTTTTTTTCTCAGTGTTGATTGGGGATATTTTTTTTTCGTTTGTTGTTCTTCAAAGTTAAATCAATAATTATGAAATTTAGGTGTGTGCAACGAATAGAAAGGTACGGAGGAGAAAAATTGAAGGCGATTCCCAAAGTCCAGGTAAATCGTTAGTCTTGAGGGTTTTGATTCGAATTCAAAAATCCCGAGTGCTGAAGGCAACGAAGTGGCTAAAAATAGCTGCGAATCGAACAACAAGCGATCGAACACGCGAGTATTTGGAATTCTCTCTTTTCACGCACATTTAATCATTTTAATTATACTTTTGAATCCCGGATTTATAAATCGCACTGCGACATTTTCGCTGACGATTTATTTTATTTGCATGTACTAACAAATATACATGGTACGTATTTATATGTTTATTTGTTTATTTATATGAATATCATGAGTAATTTTAATGTATATAGAGCATCAAACATTGTACACTGACTTGTATAAGTTTGAATGAACATTTGGAGTACGGGATACGATTATCCGATGGTTTTCATACGATTTTCATGAAAGCACGTTTAAGGCTTGAGATTTATATTCTATTTTGTATATACTTATAGATTTTTATTTCTTCTTTTTTTTTAATCTCGATCTCGCAGAACGAAGCTTTTTATTTTATACAGAAATGCGAGCGAAATTTACCGCAGCAGGGAGTTGATTCGGGCTTTTTTTTTATTACATGTAAATATATTTTCATTTATTTTATTTATTTTTTTCATTTTTTTATGAATATATGTATTTATGTGTATAAATCCCACAGCAAAACACACGTTCCAAGATCGAATATTTGTTGTCGCACATTAGGGGATGAAAAAAGCTCTTTTGTTGCCCCGAGGCACGGGGTTCAAGGGTTTTGTAAATGGTTTTTTTTTTAATTTATTGTGTACAGAAACCCGAGAGCCTCAATATTTTTTTTTCGGCATCACGCCATCATTTTCTTTGTATTTTTTTTTTTTTTGGTTCGATTTCTTTTTGTTTTTTATTCGGTTACGCGCTGCTGTAACCGAGGCTCATGAGGATCGAACCGATCAGCGGCACAAGGACCATTAGCATTTTTGGTGACAAATTGTACGAACCGTTGCACTGATCGGTTTCGCACATACCACAATATTCGACGCTTGTACTGCCCTGATAATTCTGCGAGATCTTTCCTCTAAACGCTTTGCACGGATCAACTTCTTCGGTTTTGGCCGTCTGACAAGTTCTCAATGTCACCGGTTGGTTGTCAACTGCGAGAGAGAAAAATCATTATTTTCGATATCGAGAACCAAAGAATAGTTTCGACATTGAAAGATTCGTTTTTTAATAAAGTGTTTAAAAGGTTCGATTAGATTAATTAATTTAATGAATAAAATGTATTAAAAACATTTTTATTAAATTAACTAATCAATTAATTAAATGAATTAATTAAACTAACCGGAGAATTTAATCTATTCATTAAATTAATGCTAAACATTTTTATTTCAGGTAATTTTTGAAACTTGGTTATAAATTTTGACATTAATATTAAAAATAAACATACCTCGTAAATTCATTTTGACACAAGCCATTGGTGGAGGCGGATGTGCATGCATCTCTGTATTTGGGTTTCCCAATTCAAAAATGTTGGCAATTCGGTTGAGGGTTGGATCAAGCTGGACCTTGTTGTGCCACGATCTCATTGTGTCCAGACTGCATTCGATCGGCCTCTGACCGATGTTTTTCATCATTTCACCGGAACAATCGTCGTTTGCCGAGCCGACGGCTTTGCACTCGTAACATTTCAGTGCATCACCTGGTGATCAACAAATTCGAAAAGACACGAAGTCGTTTGTGATTAAGACAGATTTTAATCTTAATTTTCAGGGTAATTCGCTTGGGAGAGTTTTTTATAAAGTTTTAATGAGACGATTTGAAATTTGAAGTATAACGAATCTTGATGGAGTTTCCGTAAAGAAAAATCATTTAGATTTTGTTTAAATTGTGAAATGTCGTTTTGGAAAAAAAATATGTCGAAAAATTGCAAATTGACTAATTAAAAATGGCTAATAAAATTGATAAGGACGATGATTAATTAGTAAAGAAACTTGTTATTGAAGTGAATATAATTGGAGATTTTATGAAGAAAAAACATCTAGTGCATGATTAAATGGGCTTTGGCATGCTTTTTCATTGAATCGTGCACCGGATGAATTCCCGGCATTTCCGTTCCCTCATAAATATATCACAAATAGACTTTAGAGAAATTCCTGCCAAGAATTCTGCTTGCTAAATGGCGAGAAATAATTCGAGACATACTGAATTTACGAAGTGTCGCGCATCCGCGAAACTCTTTTCCGCTCGGTTTCCGTTTCAGATTTGAGTCATTTATTAAAATTCATGTACTATCATTTAAATCATTTATCGATTCATAAAAACCTTGTAATTCAAAATAAAAAAACCAAAATTCATACAAAATGATCCACCAATGATTGTCTGTTCAAGTTTTACTCGATTTGATTGTTCATGACATTATTAACAATCAAGTTGAATAGAATAATTAAATAAACATAATATGCAATGAAGAGGATCGAGGTCAAGGAATTATGGTAAGGAGTTTCGGTACAAGTCATGCAATGTAATGGTTCAGCTTGTCTTTAGGGAGAATCAGGGGGGAAAATTCTATTGTTCTCGAGCAAAGCGCTAACTTCACACAACAAAATTTCGTATAAAAATTACACGATTACTGAAAAATTGATCGTTTTCATTGACAAAAAAATGAATAATTAATAAACTTTGTAGACGAATTGTTTCATTTTCTAGTGGCATAATTGTCATGATATTTCGAGTGGTTTGACAGTTTTTTATAACCTTTTTTACATTTTTTCGTATTGTTTCATGCACTAACTGAAGTTTAGGGATAGCCTAGGCACGTCTCTGTGTCAAAAAGTGACTTTTCATTGGAGAATTTAGTGGAAACGGTGTAGACAATCGTTTTGGAACTCGGAGGACATATTCAGGGAAAGTCAAAGAACGTAGTGTAGAAATTTGAATAAAATGGTTACATTTCGTCACATGTACCGAAACTCCTTGATTCTTATTTTCAGTACCAGATAAAAAAAGAGAAAGATAAGTCTACGAGAGTCAAGACCTTCCCTACAGTTGTCGTATATTGCAAAGTAACTTATTTGAAGGTGTCTGGATGGTTAGTTGTTTTTTATGGAACATGGGAAACGAGAAGAGAAAGTTTACACTATCGCAAGTAACCTCTTGTCACTTGTTCATCGACAATACGTGTCTATAGGGCTTTGAACGCGATGGTAAGTTGCGTGGACACGCCTAATGGATATATGAACAAAGATATATATTTCGTCAACATATATGTATGCACGCGGACGTAAGTGAAATAGGTGATAGATAGGAAAGCATGTTGCGTGTTATTTGGGTCGCCTGACGTCTTCGTGACGCGCCAAAAGGCCCTCGAAGCGTCACTCCATCCCTCCTGGTGTCGAAAACTGTTTTTACCTCCCCCTCCAGACTCTATTCACTCCCTTCACTCTCGCTTCCACATTTTAGCCGGGAACTCTATATACATTTTGTGTTTACAGAAGATTCGTGATCGAAAGGCGTAACCCACATTTACTTTGACTGATAAATTTCACCGGTTACGCCATTCTGCTTGTTTGAAACTTGACACGAATTAATATATACATTCCCCCCGCCGTCGCGGAGTTTCGTAACATTATCTCCACCAGCAACGGCTGCTCCGCTGTCACGAAATTTCCGGTCACTAAATTCACCCCCCAAAATCTACCAAATCAATTGAAGCGCCTCTGGAAATATTCGATGCAAAGGCGTTTCTTCCTCATCAAACTTTTCTTTGTTGACAAGTACTTTTCCAACATTTATTCAAAGAAGAAAGAGCGATTTTTGCATGTTTGTCCGAAAAACAATGAGTTTGCTGTTAAAGAGTTTCGGTACAAGTCACACAATTTAATGGTTCAGATTATCTTTGGGGAGAATTAGGGGAGAAAATTCTATTCTTCTCAAGCAAAGTGCTAACTTCACACAACAAAATTTCGTATACAAATTACATGATTACTGAAAAATTGGTCGATTTCATTGACAAAAAAGTGAATAACTAATAAACTATGTAGACGAATTATTTCATTTTCAGGTGGCACAATTGTAATGATATTTCGAGTGATTTGACAGTTTTTTAAAACCTTTTTTACATTTTTTCGTATCGTTTCATGCACATAACTGAAGTTTAGGGACAGCGTAGGCACGTCTCTGTGTTAAAAAGTGACGTTTTCATTTGAGAATTTAGTGGAAACGGTGTAGACAATCGTTTTGGAACTCGGAGGACATATTCAGGAAAAGTCAAAGAACGTACTGTAGAAATTTGAATAAAATGGTTACATTTCGTCACCCGAAACTCCTTAAGTCAGCTAAAAATGTCATTTGTAATCTTTTAACAGCAGAAATCGCTCAGTTTTCGAAATAAATTCTGTTATTGCGTTGCGAATTTGACGAAAAGTCATAATAAATTTAGTCGTACTCATTGCTCAACTGATTAAGCAGTAGGGAACAAACGAACGAGCTTAAAACGCGTTTAAGGCACGTACACAACATCAGGGCCTTGAAGTAACTCTTAACAAGACTTAATTTTTCGAAATATTCCATTGACGCACGCATAATGTTATTATGGAAGATGCCCGTACCCCGAATAATTTTATTAATGAAGATTATCATGATTAGGAGTGACGTGGAGCATGCCGCAAACATAATTATAGTTTTTTATAAAAGCAAAGACGATTATTTCCAAGAAGCAATTTTCTAATCATTATCATCGCCATTATGCATAGTAGACATTTTTATTTTCAATCTTTAAAGGTTTCACCTATTTTTAGGGACCAAATTAATGTCTCCCGGAAGCTCCAGGTATTTGCTCAAGAAGCCTTATAGGATCGAAGTAAATAAATAAAGAGCGAGACTAAGAATGATGCTCAAAGAATTTCTAAGGTGTCTAAAGAAGGGCAAAAGGACAAGATGAAGAAAAAAACCTCGCTTTCGAATTAAATGATTCGTTTTTGCAGTCCAGCAAAAATAGGCTCGATTTTAATCATATTTTTCATACTGAAAAAAAACGTATCTATTGAAATGAATTTTTATTTTTATTTTGTTCATTCAAAATGGCGTATCGTTGTCAATGCGAGTTGAAAATTTCATTAACAAATAGCAATATCTTGTGATTATAGTTTTTGCGACCCCTTAAAAAAAATTACAAATTGTTCAAGAACATGCAAAAAAAAAAAAGTAGGACAACGTAAGAACCAGCAATCCAAGCAGCGCAGCTATTTTATCGAATTTTCTGTAATAGTATTTTTTTTTGTTATTTCTCAACGAAAATAAATAGTTCGTACTCGAGTCCCTGGACGATAAAAAGCCTGGTGTGGCTTTGGTCTACTGCGGAGAAACGTTTTTTTTTTTTTTTTTTTCTTTTACGAAGGACAGCAATTTAATTAGGCGGGGAGAAAACCCCGGAAAGGTGAGTTAGGGGTCTGGACGACCCACAACGCAGACACCATCGTATAGCAGTAAATAAAGCACATGCTACGTTAGCAAATGACGTGTATGTGTTTATGAAGTTATATGTGTATTTGTCCATTAGGAGACAAAAGGTGAACCGGTTTGACAGCACCTCAGGGGTCTTTGCCCTTATTCATCGATAATCTACGTAGAAGCTTTTTTCTCTTTCTCTTTCTTTTTCTCTCTCTCTCTCTCTCTTATTTCTCCTCGTCACGATTTATAACGTAACAAGGGAAACCCAAGAACACAACAAAACATATAGAGAAGAAGAAATAATCCGACGGAAGCAAACAATCGAAAAAAGGGGGTGGCTTGAGATTTTCAACCCCTCGTGATCCAAACAATTGTTTATTCACACTGTTTAATCAAATTTTCGGAACGAACAATTTCTTAGAGTGTAAATAATAAATAAATAAATAAATAAATAAATAAATAGAGAAATAAATAAATAAATAAATAAATAAATAAATATAAAAATGATCATTTATCATAAATCAAATTTACTTTGGTAACCATTATTTTTTCCAATTTTAAATCGAAAAACATAAAAATATAAACTTGAACGCGTAGAAAAATGTAGTCTTGGCGCAAATCTTTGAGAGAGCCTCTCTCTCTCTCTCTCTCTTTCGGAAATAATAAAAGGTCAAAAAGCTAAATAAAAACATAACCATTATCTAAAGATTCAATATTTTATTCAGTTAAGAAAATATTGAGAAAAAAATCGTATTTCAAGCATAATTATAGAAATAAATTATAAATAATAGAATTTTGCCAAAAAACAATGCCATTAAAAATTTCTCCTAATTGCCAAAAGAGAAAAGAACAAAAATCAAAGTACCAAAAAAAAAGAAACTGATAAAAAATGCTAATTTTTAAAATAAAAATTCGAGTAAAAACACTAAAAAACGAATAAAAAAAATGTTCACCTGTGGTAAATGCCAGAGCGAGCACTAATGCGACAGCTGGTAGATAAATTTTCGATTCCATGATTGAATCTTCACGTGTCTTCACTGCGTCTGTTTCGAGATCTTTTTGGTTGAACTTTTAAGTATTCGAAAAAATTTTCATACACGTTGAAAAAATTCGATAATGAAACACCACAAATATGGAAAAAAAATCTTTACTCGTTATTTGGTTTGTTTTGTTTTTTGTTGTTGTTGTCGTAAAAAAACAAGTTTGGGAGAGCGCACTGTGAACGATCTTGTTCCAACGAAGTCGGCGGAAGGATTGCGGGTGTGCGGACGTTTGCTGGCGCGAGTTTCCTCCTTCTTCGGATTCGAAAGCGCGGCCGTACGATTGGGGATGAACGGGGATGGGCGTCACTTTTATCCACTCAACACGCACAAACTTACGTACATAGGGAGCTATATGAACATGAATTCAAACACATTCTCAGTATATATATTCTTGAGTATGTAGAAAAAAGTATAAATATATCGCGTCTGTTGAGAAAAAAATTCGTTAAACGAACAAAATTCATTTTTTTGGACGAAAATATGATCACTTGAACTAATTTTTTGTTGAATCAAATAATGTACATTTACGATTCAACAAAAAAATAGTTGGATTGACTATATTTTGGTTATTTCAACTATTTTTTGAAATTTTCTTTCTTTTCTGATATTTTAAAATTTATTTTTACAATTTTTTCTAAATTTAATATATTTTCAACAACAAAAATACTTGAATTGACCATATTTTGGTCAATTCAAGTATTGAATTCAATTTTTTGAAAATTTTATTTCTTTTTTACTTTTTTTAGATTTATTTGTAAAAAATTTCAAATTTTGTATATTTTCAATAAAAAAAATAGTTGAATAGACCATTTTATTGTCAATTCAACTTTTTTAAATTATTTTTTATTTCTTTTATAATTTATTTTAAAAAAATTTTGAATGTAGTATATTTTCAACAACAAAAAATAGTTGAATTGACTATATTTTCGTCCAACAAAATGAACTCTGTTGGTTCAACGAAAAAAATTTCTTAGTGTGTGTGTGTGAACGAATGTTGTTGGAACGCCAATGGCCCTTCACGCACAGAAAGCTTCGCCCAGCTCCCTTATTTTTGCCTCACGCAGCATAAAAGCAGTTCGTATAATACTGTTCGATCGTATCGCGTCATCCTGTGACAACGAGGGTTGATATTGTGCGCGTCTTCCATCCCCATACTTAGCACGCACTCTCCAAAACAACCCAATAACAAAAAGTGTGTTATCGTTACTTTTTTTTATTCCTCTAGGGTTTTTTTCCCAAAAGGGTTTCGAAATGGAATTTTTTTATACGTTAGACTGCTGACCTCGATATTTACCATTCGTGTGTACGTTGTTGGACAATTATGAATAATTTACGAGACGATAGAAAAAGAGGTTTTCGATGGCACGAAGTTTGATGAAATATCTTCGTATCGCCAAATCGATAGGTCGATCGCTCGAATAATTTCAGCTCGCGCGTAAAAAGCATGTTCGAAACAATTTCTGTCCCAAATTCACTTGTTTTCAGTCATTATTTTGCGATTTTTCAAAGTATTTTGTCCGTGTACGAATTTATTTATATTTTGATATAAAAATTTGATTTACAATCAGATTTCTTTTTCGCGAATCGCAATTTTGTCGAGTCACATTCAAGATTAATATGTAAATTATTAATACGTTGCGAGCTGGCGTGTAACTCGTGGTTGAGCATAATTGCGTTGATGGGAATTTTTATTAATGAGATAAATAATTAATCAAAGTCTGATTTTATCGAACAAGCTTCTTTTTAACCAATGTCTCTTTTTATTGTCTCGGATGATTTTTCATTCGAAAGTTTAGTCTCTTTGCGTTAAATCTACAGAGTTATGCTGGTCATAATATTGAATAACTGGTGTTTTCTGATATCTCAATTCAACCTGGTTTCCAAAGTTTCAGAAAGAGTTTGGTGTATGTTGCGCGATTATTATGTGGCAACGATCGCGAGTCGTTGATATTTGTCCTTGCGTTTACAATTTTGTCTCCTTCTCTCTTTTTCACTGTTTCTCGAATGTGTGTAGAAATTTTGGTAGATCCGAACGAAGGGTTGGCAATGAGGGTGAAAAAGTTGCGTTGCGGGGTAAAATCCAAGCTCGGCGTCACGGGGGCGGTTGCGTCGATCGTTCTTTCTTCTTCTTTCTCTCTTTCTCTTTCTCTCTTTCTCTCTTTCTCTCTTTCTCTCTTTCTCTCTTTCTCTCTTTCTCTCTTTCTTTCTTTCTCTCTCAAAATGTGAGAGATGCATTTTCACAAACTCGCCCTCCCCCAGTCTTTTTTCCAACACATACACAGACATTAAACGTACGAGATACAAATACGAAAGTATGGAGAAGAACCCATCGCAAGGAAAAATGCTCCAGAAAAGTCGATCAACGAGAGCTTTATCTTGTTCGCGGACTCCCTGCCTCGCGTTCCAGAAAACGACGATAGCGAAGGAGACGGAAAGAGGGGTGGGAATCCGAAATTTCTTCACCCCCTCGAATGACGTCCTTCGATTTTTCAAGTTACGTTTTACGAGCAATTCGTGTGTGCTCGATTTAGTCAATGGACATGTTTTTTTTTTTTTTTCGCCCACAAAACCCGAAAACATCGGTCTCCTTAATCAACTCCGAATATCCATTGAAAAATCTCAAACTTTTTCACTCTACGTCCACATCCACTTTATTCGAAACTTTAAATTTCCTACTTTATGGTCCCGGAATCAAATGGTCTAATGAGTTTTTCTCTTAAAATCACAATAATCGCTTTTTTTCATCTTTTTTTTTTTTTAATGAAGAACAAAAGCTTTGGTACCCCTCGAAATTGAGTATAATCGCGATCAACCTCGCGAGGTAATAATGTTCGAGTAAATAGCCCCAAGAAAATGAGGTCTGTCAATATATTCGCGCGTCAAACTGCTCGGTAAGCTCAACCCAATTTCTCATAACTATCTTCGCTTTTATCAGACGAAAAGACCGATTATTTTCACTATTTTTATCTCATGAAAGCGGAGCAAGTAGGTTATTCACAAATTTTTTCGATATTTCCCTATTTCCGCGCGTGTCTCGCGAACCGAATAAAACGGAGTATAACACATTTGTTATTCGCCCGTACGGAGCTACATTTATTCTCGAAAAACAAAAGATTTAATAATGGCGATTGATGTGTACTTTGTCGATGTTTTATTCATGAGCCTAAGGTCACAGTGGGATGCGAAATTATGGAATATTCCTTTCTTCCTATTCCCTCGACAAAGTTTCTCGCCATTTATTATTCCAGGGGCAAAAGAGACCCGCGAGGAATGCGAGGGAGTTGAATTAATGAAAAAATAATTCAATCAAATTCGCTCAGCCAATGGGTTTTCATTAAATTTCACGTTCGTTATGTCGTCAACGATTTGTCTAGACAGTTGTCCATTTTTTTTTACCACAACATTTGAACAATGTTAAAAACGAGGAGGAGGAAAAGCGATTAGAGGAGAAGCTACAGAGGACGATAAAAAAGAAAGAGAGAAAAAAGAGATGTGACAAGTGACCGATGGGCAAGTTTCGCGATACTCTGCTCCGAGCTTCCGAGACGTTTTATGAAGTTGATCAATCTTGGCGGTCACCGCTTTCTTACTGTCTCTTTTCTTCCTCCCTTTTTTGTTGATATTCGGGAAGAAGATTAAGGACGTTGTATGCAGCATTTTCTGGCGATGAATTCCTTCGAATTTGCAGCAGGCAAAGAGAATAGTGACGTCTAATAGCTCGAGTAATTTTAAGAGCTTTCACCATGCAGAAGTCGAGATATTTATTTATAAAAATCTCAATTTTCATCAGTTTTTCATAAGAGCGCGTGTTAAAAGTTCCAATTTTAACAATTAAATATTTCGATTTCTAAATGGCGAAGCCTCTTAAAACTTTGCACACGCTTTGATGGAACATCGAAGCAGCTTTATTAAGATTTTCAAAAAAATCGGTCGTAGAATTTTTTCGAAATTTGGATTATTGTATAAAAAATACAGATTACCTCGGACAATCTTGAATTTAGAGTACGTTGTTCTTTAGTCAATTTTTAACAACTTTTTTTCAATGAACTTAGGCTCGCGAACCATTTTGTATGTAAGAAAAAGTGAAAACAAAAATTAAGATTTGCCGATAAAGAGATAAACTTTGATTTTCCTTAACTTCTATTTTATGGCAAGCTTCCGTGAACAAGTCGCATTCCAAAGTATCAATTGATCGAAAATAAAATGATTTCGAGCCCGCGATACAGACGAGAAATATAATACCCGAAATTACATCGGAGCTGCGACACGAAACGACGATATTTCGTTAGTGTCTTCAAGTCCACGTTCCCCTGAGGTCATAGATTTTTTTTCACCACGCCTTTTTCACTTCCCTTGTAAAAGGTGATATAGTTTTCCGATTGACGTGATATGAAACATGCCAAGACTGTATATATACGCGGCTGTCTAGATTGTACAATCACGACACAAATCTACTTTTTTCTCCTCGTCGCTATTTTTTTCTTCCTCCCCGACCAGATCGATCGGACAAGAAGAATGACAAATCGAGGGGGTAGCAACCCCCTCGGGAGCTAGGAAAAGAGGGTAACGTCAGAGAAAGAAGTTTCTCTACAAAGAATCTTTTGTATATCTTTTCCCGACCAGCCCGTCTTCCTTTTAGCATCTCTTTTCGTCTCTCGGTTCTTGCGTTTACGTTAAAAGATTTGTCCAAGGAGTGAAAATACGAAGGAAACTCTGTTTTCAATAATGACGAAAAAGAGCGACAAATCTTTGTCTCAAGGTGGATAATACGATAAACGTACGAGATTGAGAAAGATCGAAGAATGAAAATGAACGAGAGAAAGACAAAGATTACGAGAAAGAGATAAACAGAGAGAGAGAGAGAGAGAGAGAGAAAGCGAGAGAGAGAAAGAGAGAGAAACGAATGGCGCCAGGGCGCCAATCGACGTCGCCACAGACGCCAATAGACAGAGAAAATCAGAGTAAAGAGAGATAAAGAGAGGAGCTATTGCGCCCTCTCACCCGGAGACATGCACAATGCCATCTAGGAAACTCCTCCACGTCTCTCTTCACATCGTCCGCGAATCATTTTCGGGGTCTTAATCTTGTCGCTTTCCTTCCTCCCTTTTTCCCCAGAGCTTATCACGACCAACTGTTTTTTATTTGTATTGATTCACCGTTTTTTTCTTTTCATCTCGCCAAGGTTTGGGTTTGTTTGGATTTAGCAGCCTCCACTGCTTTGTATGGTAACCAACAGCGTTTAATTTGAATCCACAAGTTTGTCACGTTCACCCAAAACCCCGAGATCGTCGAGCCTCGAACTGGATCAAATTACTCCGAGGGTCGAATCATCGCAAGATGATAAAAACCATCATATAGTTTCATTTGCTACAACCATAAACCTTGATGCACAAACATTGGAAAATACCAATCAATAAAAAGCTCGCATTAAAAGCTCTGTTGTGTGGGGACGTCGATGGATTTATTGAACATGAGATTGCCCATCGTCCCAATGATTTATGGAAGACCCTTAAAACGTACGTCTTACTCCATGACGAAAAGGGACATCATCGACTTCCGATAAACTTTGGAACCATGGAAGAACATCCAGCCGAATTATTTCCTGGACTTTGTAACTCGAAGTTTTGTCTAAGTTGAAAAAAAGTTCGGAACTAGGATCCACCGGGTTTTAAAAGCTTTCGGGTTCTTCATGTCGTTAAGTGTTTAGTACAAAAAAATCATGTCAACAGATTTCTGTGGTAATCATCAGTTTTCATGACATTGAGTAAAAACATAAAACCAAAAAAAAACTATAAATATGATAATAATATTAAAAAAATAAAAATAAAAATATAAAAAATTCGATTAAAAATAAACGAAGAATGAATAAAGAAAACGAAAAAACTAGATTAATTTGTGAAGAATCGCTTCATTTTGATCCCTTTTTAGGGAAGCCATAAACTATCTTGAGGCATAATAAAAAATTAAACGACGATTGTATTCTGTTATTTTCTTTTGTTCAGTTCAACGTGTAACTAAATCTGTTGATTTCCGAAACCATAGAACTTTGTCAACAGCAGGAGACGCGGAATGAACGATTCTTCATCCGCCGCATGTCGTCTCACCCTTCTCGTGTCATTGCATGCCCACGAGCTGGGTTTCTATCCGATTATGACGATCACATTCTACTATGGCTGTTCCTTCCCTTTTTTTTAAGGCTCTTCCCGAATTTTTTGGGCAGCGAAGCACAAACGCATGTATATCCAGTGGGGGATTAAAACGACGGTCCGGTGAAGGAGCAGAGAGTCAGTGAACCATGAACACCCTTTCCGAAACCCTTGGTCGTTACCGGATATGCGTCATCCCTTTACGTAGCCCTAGTAAAACCAATGAGATATACATCGTAGCTAAAAAGAGAGAGAAAGAGAGAAAGAGAGAGAGAGAGAGAGAGAGAGAAAAAGAGAAAAAGAGAGAAAGAGAGAAGGGGAGAAAACGAGAAAGAGAGAAAGAGAGAAGGGGAGAAAACCATGAAAAAGAAAATAGGGGAGATCAAATGAGACAGAGATATCAACACGAGGGGAAAAAAAAAACCATGGACATTCTCGTATATTTCAAGACCACTTCCCGCCATCCTGTATTACGTAACGAGTGTGATTCATGCACTCGTGGCTTCTCTGCCATTTGAGCGAGCCTAGAAAATGACACGTATATATTAATTTTCGTATATGAAGGGAAATAGAGAGAGGGATTAAAACTGGAACCCTACGAAATAGAGCACTATACAATTATGATCCATAAATTTATCCTCCTGCAGAATAAATAAAGGACTATGACACACTCTTCATTGGGATGAGTGACTTTTTTATCGCATTATTCAACGTGTACGTTTGTTTGAGCAATTTTCGTACGAGTTTTTTCATCGCATCGACTTACTTTCGCCACATGAATTCATCTGGTAAAAATCTTTTCAAGTTTTATTCAGTCTAAATTTATTCAAATATGTATTTTTATATGTTTATCGAGCCCTGGGCAATGACTCAGCAACGTTCATTCTTCACAGTAAATAAGATTTATCGACGTACTTTGAATTAAGGACTCTCGGATATTCGAAAAAATGGTCTATTTCGATGTTTTTCCTTCACCGAGTCTCAGTTCAATAAAATTTTTTAACAATTGTCCTCGATGATGTCATTGTTCGTTGACGCCACAACTTTAACATCAAAATGCCAATATATTTGATCTTAAAACTCGGTTAAATAACGAGAAAGTCCGATTACAAAGTTTTTGGAAATTCATCATCAAGGTATTCATTTAATTTGAGAGCCGGGCATGAAATCGAACACTATAAGATCAAGTTTCGTAAATTTACGTTCTGGAACAATTCCAAGGTTTGGTAATACTGTAAATTCATTTCTATACCGACCATCTGACTCGTTTAACGTTTATCAAGAGAGAGAGAGAGAGAGAGAGAAAGAGAGAGGGAGAGAGAGAGAGAGGGGATGTAAGTATCGATGAGTTTCCAAGAATATTTTCCAAGATTAGTTTACGACCATGAAGTGGTAATCGTGTGAAATCCATAACAACGACGTTGATCTAGCCTCGAACTACATTATTGTTTTCTTTTTTTTTCTATAAACATCGCAACAATGGTGTGATTTTGCTCACTCGCGTTGTAACTGCCATTATTATGAAGTTTTTATTTGATGTTTGTCCCTGTTTCTCGTTGAAGAATAATGTAAAAAAAAACTAGGAGAAGAAGTTTGAGGAAAGAAGAAACTATGCGAGGCCAACACGGAGTCTAATAAATTATTGGAGGACGACATCGGCGCAGTATTATGATAGCCATTATTCGACTATGCCTTGAAACAAGTAATGTTTGTATATTTATATAGATAAACTTATGTGTACAAGAGGATTCACGACTTGGTGGTCAGGCCAAGGGTTCCTATCGTGTCGTTGGCATAAGTTCAACGAAATTGAGTCTAAAACCACTTCGCACCAAAACTGAAGTGGAAATCCCAATTTGAGGCAATCCCTTGTGCCACGAGAGCACGTTCGTGCGTTCGTCTCGAACGACCTACATACCTTTTTTCCAACCTCCCTCCCTCCCTCCCTCCTCTTCTTCTGTCCTCACTGCTTTTTTTTCTTCGTCCTTCGGGACAAAACGCTCGCGATCGCTATGCACTCTCAAACAAAGATATAATTGTTCGCACCAAGTGGAACTGATTGTTCGAGGTCTCGGGCTCCCGTACAACAGGAAATGAACCGCGTGCCATTACAAAGCCAATAGAAATTAGCCAACTGTCGAGATATTTGCACGCACACCTCAACCGATGCTCTGCTGTGACGCATCCAACGACTCTATAGAATTATTATTGTGGAGTCACTTTTTGCTTGAAACAATAACAAGGGGTTATGACATCGAAATGGGGTCACGAGTTCCAAACGATTTACCAGCAAATCCTCCAAATATTGCATGATTCATTAAACAAATATGTAAATTATGTGATTAAGAACTTAGGGCAGTCTAGAAGCCGAAAAAAATGAGGTTTTTGGGGATTTTTTTCAGAGATACTTCTAAATAAATGGAGACTACAAAAATGGGATTTTATCATACATGTCAGTGACTGTTTACAATAATTTTTTTGAAGCGATCTTTTTCAAAGTGGCGGCTGTGCAGCGCTTTCGCGATGACGTCTCCGTTTTTTCAGGCTCCACGGCCGGACTAACAGCTCTCGTAATTTTTTTATCATAATGAGCCAATGAATTTTTTTCGATTCTATATAATAACTGCTACAGAAGTACCTAGGATTTTTGCGATACATCGATTTTTGGCCAAATGGCGCACTTCTAAAGTGGAAAGTGATAAATTTGCCTAAAAAATCGTCAGATAAGTGTTAATAACGAATGAACTATGCAATATAAAGAAAAAATCCTACGTACTTCCATAGACAATGTATTTTCAAAGATATATTCAAAATTTCAAGTCGATCGGTTGAAAATTGTCTGAGTTATGAGTCCGGGCAACTTAAAAAATGCAGTTTTGAGATAAACGCGTCTGAAGTTTTGAGTAGCTCGCTCCGGATCAGACGGTCTTCTACTAAAATTCGAAAACCAAGTACTTAGAGGTTTTTCCTGGCCAAAATATTTTGGAACATGATTTTTGAGGTCCTGAGAGACCATTTAAAAAGAAAAATCGATCTTTCGAAAATTCTAGAGTGGCCTAAGAAGGCCTCAAGGATTAACCAATATCGGAAGAAATTCCTGAAGAAGTAAATCGTCTGGATAATGACAATTTCTAAGCAGTATCAAATACTTTGAATACTTTTTGCTGATTTGCCGATAAACTTTGGTCTCAACATTCGCACATCCTATCAGTCGAGATACGTGAAAATGATGCTCGAAGCTGAAGTAAAGCGTCGTTGCTTCACGTGACCGTGACTCGGAGGTCACGAGGAAAGAAAATTGTTCGAAGGATCTTCTCCTCTTAGGCTTGGGGGCTCGCGAGATCGAGGCTGAAGGGAGGAGCATATAGTGATGAAGAAAATGGGAAAAAGAGAGAATCCGTAGATACCAGCGTTGAAAAGCAACTCCAGTTTGCGCGGGACACGCATAATAAAAGGAAGGTTTTCCCTGATGGCGAGATCTTCGCAGAGGGGTGGCCGCGCGCGCGGATAAGAGAGGGTGAACGTCGACGAGATGCTTGGCGCCACATTGCCGCGACCCAAATAACAATAATACCCCCGTATACGTCGGAGATCCGGTATGGAAACAGGGGATGAAAGGGGAAAACGACAAAACCCAACCCACATTTGCTCGTGGATCGTATATAACGAAGACCAAACTCACTACGTCTGACTATTATTCGTCTTTTCCATCGAACAATGGGCTAAATAGCTCCCAGTTCTCGCTGGATCATCCAATGAAAAGTCGCGCGTTTAAATACTATAAACAAATTTTTAAAATATAATCTACTATCTTTTGTTTTATTGCTAATGACAATTTTCGCCTGCTGAATTTATCATTTTTGAGGTAGTTCCATCGTGACATTCATATCGAAAAATTGTTTTTCAGTTTTTCTCACATACAAAATGGTTTGCGGGCGTAAGTTAATGAAGAAAAGTTGTTGTAAATTGACTAAAGAACAACATACTCCAAATTCAAGGTCATCCAGGGTAATATGGACTTGCTGTATAATTACAAAAATTGCCAACATTTTTTTCTTCAGATTTTTTTGAAAAACTCAATGTAGCTTCTTCGATGTTGCATTAAAATGTATGCAAAGTTTTAGGAGGCTTCGCCATGTAGGAGCCAAAATGTTTATTGATGAAAATGTAACTTTTGACACGAGCTCTTATGAGAGACTAGCGAAAATTTTGATTTTCACCAATAAATATCTGAACTTCTGCTTGGGGAAACCTTCTAAAATTAATTACACACGTGCGTATGACATTAAAGAAGATTTTTCCAAATTTTCAACAAAATCTTAAGAAAACGATGTAACGATAGAACTACCTTAATAGCTGCTGCATTTTTCTCATCCCTTACGTACAATTAGTGCAACCAAAATTACCAATAAACTCGTAATGGAAGAACAAGTTCCAGGGTCACGTTCTTCATTAAGCAAAATCCTTGATTTCAGGACAAATGTGTCTGCTGTGCATGTGGAGAATGAAAAAAAATCCATAAATCTGTATTAACTGTTTTGTGTGGAAAATTTATCTCCGAATGTCAGATATGGGTCGTTATCGATCTCAAGATTGTGATTTGCTGAAAAATGACTTTTTTGAAAGAACGAAACAATATCGTTAAATCAAACTTAATTTATAGTGTTTCAATATTATCATTTTTTTTTTCATTTCCATTCGTAATTGAGACACAAGAAATTTATTCAAAACTCTTTGCAACGTTCCAGATTATTCAATACACCCTGCGAATGTGAATTCAGAATATGGACAGGGCTAATTAGTCATCACATTTTAATTAAAGATTTTTTTCATTCGATTCCCTCCTTCTCGTTTAAAATTAATGCTTATTCACAGAGATTCAACAATTATCATACATTTTTCAACAACAATATCATTCAAAGCTCCAACCGTAGGTACGGGAGACTCCATCTTTACTCACAGAAACCATGAGTACAGTCCTACTCGTTCGTATCTACTGCTACTAATAAAAATTCCTATTCAACCTAAAAATGATCGTAATTGCCAGTTTTACCGACTCCTAATACGATGGCAGATAATTTTTTTTTTTGCTTTTCCTCATTTTTATGTTAATTATAATAATATTTAATAATATAATAATATAAAAATATTATAATATCAGAATATAACAATATAACAATATAATAAGATAATAATATAATAATAAAAGAATATATTAATATAAGAATATAATAACATAATAATATAAGAATATAAAAATATAAAAAGATAATAATATAATAATATAATAATGCTAAGGTATTAATTATAATAATATAAATAATTATCAATGATAAATCTCTTGGGGGTCGTCAAGTGGTTTGTGGTAGCCCACTTTTTCAAAAAATCGATTTCAAAATTTGGCCCTCAGGTTAGCCCTTCCCTCCTGCAATACAAGGTGACTGTTTTTTTTTTTTTTTTTTAATTTCATGGGGGTCGGTCATTCATACGCAGCCTCTTTCCAACAGAAAATGAATTCGGTGCTGGAAAAATAAATAATATAAAAATGTTTTAGACCCAACTTGATGAAAAAAATATTAAATGAAGTCAACCTTATGGTCAATTTGATTAAATAATAGAATAAGCTATAGTTTTATATGCAATTTAACTATTGGAATCTTTATTTAGGAAGCTGCGTGTGGTTTCTCGTCTCGATCTGTTGTACGGTGTGTTACTGGGATCAGGCCGTTTAACACGTTTAGCAATACGGTTTAGCGAGGAGCTCACGCGACTGGTCCTTGACATACATACGTGATTCGCATGTACTAGGAGACTCGACAATTGTCAATCTCGATTACGGTGAAGTGAACTACCGAAACAAATTTCTATCTATAAAGATTTTAGAAAAAAAGGTCAAAAATGAATGCAAAACAATAATAATCGATTGAGATGTCACCTTTTTTTCCCTTTTTTTTCTAATGTCGTCCTTTAAGGATCACCAAAAGATGTTTAGACAAATGTGTCCAGATTTTTGAATCCGCTGACATTTTAGCTGGCAATTATTATCAAACATTTATTTCTTTTAGTTGCTTACGAATTTTTGAGACAATTTTGATGAAAAAAAAAAGAATGAACGGCAGCTCAAAGGATTTAATCGACTATCGATTTATTTTAATTGGCAGCTATATTCCGAAAGATCGAAACTCATCGATGGAAATTAATCCATTTTCTGCTATTCTCCCATCAATTTTCAAGGTTATATTCATAAAAACGAACAAAAGGACTGTTTTTTAAGGATACAAAATCGAAAGACCCTGGATAAGGGATCATCATTTATAAATGAAGAAAATACGCTTATAATGCGGTGTAAAATTAGCACAATTTTGCCGATATTGCTGATAATGTCAGTTCTTCAAAGAGGTGAGTTTCTTTGAATTTTAATAGAAAGAAAAATAATGTATTTTTTTATTATTAAGAATTAACGGATAAGTCTTTTATTCTTCGTTTTCTTTGTTAAAGTTTGCATAGGCATCGATTGTTATCAGTGCAAAAGCAACGAAGACAAAAATTGTGAAATCAAAACTCCGGATCCAAAGTACCTTAAACCGTGTCCAAAGTCTCACATGTTTTGTCGAAAATTGGATTCTATTTGTAAGTGATGAAAAAAGGATTAGAATAATTGATAATTAATAATTAATGGTTTTACAATAATTAAGGACGTTGTATGCAAAATTTTCTAGCCATAAAATTTCTTCAAATTTGTACCACACAAAGAAAACCGTGACATCTAATAGCTCGTGCAATTTTAAGAGCCTTCACCATGTAGAAGTTGAGATATTTATTTATAAAAATCTCAATTTTCATCAGTTTTTCATAAGAGCGCGTGTTAAAAGTTCCAATTTTCACAATTAAATATTTCGATTTCTAAATGGCGAAGCCTCTTAAAACTTTGCACACGCTTTGATGGAACATCGAAGCAGCTTTATTAAGATTTTCAAAAAAATCGGTTGTAGAATTTTTTCGAAATTTTCATTATTGTATAAAAAGTACAAATTACCTCGGACAATCTTGAATTTAGAGTACGTTGTTCTTTAGTCAATTCGAACAACTTTTTTTCAATAAACTTAGGCTCGCGAACTATTTTGTATGTAAGAAAAAAGTGAAAACAAAAATTAAGATTTGTCGTCGCCCCACAACGTCCTTAATTGATTTTTTCTCGAGATAATTTTTCATCGAACTTGGCAATGGGACAATGTTTCAGATTATTTTACCGACTCGCGAGAGTACATCACGATAAGAGAATGCGCGATGTTCCGAACCGAGGGACAAGATTGTTACCACGGTCGATACAACAGAGACAGTTATCAGCGTGTGTGCGAGTGCAGCGATTCGGGTTGTAATCGTTCGTCAAATTTGTACCGTGGAACTTCGATAATGTTGGTACTTTCTCAGTTCTTCGTTCGTTGGATTATTCCTTCTTGAGGCTCGAAGCGAGTATATATTTTTTTTTCTTTGTTTTCATAACAATATCTTGTTGAGAATTGTGAATAAAAAAAATAGTTGTAAAAGTTCATTACGATTAAGCAACATTTTCGATCGATTCATCATTGGTAATTATTTTTTTCACTTTTCAACGACATTGACTCGATTACACAATTATTAAATTTATTTGTACGAGGACTTGTGGAATATTCCCTTAAATTAACATCAGCACGAGAACATTTTCCTCCCCCCCCCCCTCCCTCGCTCCTCTACCCCCCTTCTACTGTGAACGTGTATATGATTAACAATCGCGTGACCAAATCGTTGACATAATGATTCTCGTATTAGATGAAAAACAGTTTGGTTCAGTGCAATAACTTAACAAAATAAAATTCTGTAACAGACTCTCGGTGAACGATGAGTCATTCCGTCGATAAATCTTTTAACATCCAATGAAAATTCTTGTGAAAGTGTTAAATAAATAAATAAAAATACTTCAAACTTAATTGATTTGTTTATTTCGTTATGGATCATAAAAGTTTATTAATCGTTGACAAATTGTGGCCTTTTTTAAACAAGAAATTAACCTTCAGCCATAAAAATATAAAAATAAATATAATATAATATTATAAAATATATTATGATATTATATTATATTATAATATTATATTATATTATATCATATTATATTATATATAAAAATTTATATAAATATAAAAATATATATTACATAAATATATAATATAAGTCAAAAGTTGTAAATATCGAAATCTTTTTTCACAATTAATTACTAAGATAATCGATCGATTAATTAATTTCTTAATAAAATACTCAAATTTACTATTCTCTCGATCTCATGACTATAGACTCTCAAATGATACTATATTTCAAATCCATGTGATCGATTTCTTCGATACACGTACAGTAGCCTGAATAAATCGTCTATATATATATATAAGTGTATTTCGTAACATATATATGTAAGCAATCTCTTGAACGGACGTACGTGTGTGTTTGACTCTCTCAACAAAGTTTAAAAGTTTGCTGAGGATTGGTGACGTTCTGTGTCACAGGAAAAGAGGTATTATCCACTCAGGCCTAGTCCGGTAGTAGCTATGGTCACTTTATAGGCTCCACTTTAACGTACCACCTACGGCCTTCCCTATACTCTCACAATTTGGCCCTACCCGTTATCCACCATACTCTAAACTCTCATATATACATATACATACACGTGAAAAATATATATGTACATATTTACTCGTGACATTATTGTCTAGGCCTTTCAAATATCATTATAATAAATGAACGACGAATGCTGAAGACATTTTTCTTCAAATTTTCTGTTTAATCATATCACTACCAAAAATTGTGTCAACAATTTTTTTAATTTTCGATTATTCAAGATGTTTATTCATTATAATAAATTAATGACGAATCCTGAAGATCTCTTTCTTCAAATTTTCTGTCCAATCATATCACTACCAAAAATTGTGTCAACAATTTTTTTAATTTTTGATTATTCAAGATGTTTATTTATTATAATAAATTGAAGACGAATCCTGAAGATTTGTGTGTTCAAATTTTCTGGTCAATCGTATCAGTACCAAAAATTAATTCAAATTTTTTTTCTATGTTCGATTATTCAAGATATTTGAGGGAAATGAAATTAATGAAATTTTGACAACTTTTTGTACAATGAGACTTGGGAAAATAATTTCTAGAGGTTCCACTGAACGGTCAGAAAAGTTAGAACAATTATAATTTTCAACAAATTAGTACTTAATCAAATGAGACAAGTGTTTTTATATTTCTAAATTATTCAAAATTGAATTAACATTTTGAATTGCCATAATTTGCAATTTGAAATGCCAATCTCGATCTGCAAAGTCTCGTGGATGAGACAATAAATTTCTAAATAAATTCGAAGATTCATTAATCTGAATGAACATTGTTTTAATTCCGACGTAGACAACTCTATTGGTAAATCAATAAAATAAAAGTACAAAATCTTCAAATAAAATTTGAGTTCATTTTTCTTCACAAATAATAATAAAAGAATGAAAAAATATTTTTTTTACAAACTGCAACAAGTTCAAATTTACCGGATAAAATCTCAGCTCATTTTTCTTTATAAATAATAGAAAATAATTGAAAAAAATATATTTTTTTGTCATTTTGAATTTAATAAGATTTGGAGTATTTAGAGCATTTCCGTGTTTGTTCGTTTTTTTTTTTTTTTTTTTTTTTTTTTTTCTTATAAATTAGCGTTATCTCATAGAGAACATCGTAACTCGGTGGACTCTTCGTTATTCTCGGCATATCTTTTTTTATCAGTCTCTATCCGAAGTCTTCAACTCTCCGGTTGCTTGTATTCTGTATATTCCGTCTCCCTCCCACATATTTATAGACATATATGTCTATGTATATAAAAATATGCGTGTATTTGTATAGTTTGGATGCGGTGACGGGGGTTGGTGAGGATGGCAATCGTGCCAGCCACCGCACGGAATCAACAGTGCTAGCCGAGCTCCCGAGGCCGTGGGGTCGGTGTATTTTCAACCCCCTTCTAAGAGCCGTAAACCTTCAACAGTCGCGCGCATCCCCCGCACAGTGTTAAAACAGTTCAGTACGTTGCTGCTCTCTATACAGTAATCTACTGCTGTGTTTCGTTCCGAACCCAAACAAAGAATAAGAATAACAAAGAAGAGACAAAAATACGACATTTTTTATTTGTTATTCGGTGAAATAAGGGAGAGGAGAAATTATTTAAAATAAAAAAACAAGTAAGAAGTGAAAAGAGACGTCAAAATCGAGACAGGATGAAGGTCCAGCAACTGGTGATGGTTTGCGGTGCCTACTTACTTGTGGGTCATTTAGGTGAGTCTCAAAACTTGATGAAATATTTTATTTATTGATCGAAATCGATTAAAAGTGTCAATTAAACTCGAAATAATCGAGATTGAGTGATTTATAAATATTTATAAATCGAATTTCAACTTTTTCGAGACCTGACGAAAGTTTGTGTGGAAAAACTTTGGCACGATCGATGTGATCGTTAAAAATAAATCGAACTATCATTGGCGGGATTTTTTGGTGAATTTTTTACCATGAGATGCTTAAGGATGAGTTAAGGAAAATAGAAAACAAGGGAAAGAGAAAGTGGGTCAATGAATTTTGTTAATTTATTTCTTTGCTGCCATCAAGTTCCACCATAATTGATGGTGTTTTTATGATAAATTGTTTGAATCAATCAACGAATTAGGTTGTTTGATGATTTTTTAAGAAATTAAATTAACTGAGTCATCGGAAAGGAGTCAGAGGAAAAATTTCGAACCCCTTGCGTCCAAACAATCAACCCCCCAAGTATCTGGCCATGTCGCTTCCCATGGAGTTGGAGGAGCGCAGGCGCCGTAAGAATCGATGATGATGTGAATCCGCAAAGCCCAAGGGGACGATGGGAAACGATTTTCTACTCTTGTCTATATAGACATAATAAAATTCGTTGAGTTACTACCGAATAAAAGGGACGCGAGACATGGAAACACGTAACTCAATAGCGCGGGACCTCAAACACCCACAAAAAAAAAAATATCCAGTTGATTCAACCAGGATCTAGTCGAATCAAATAAATTTTTCTCTTTGTCTCACGGCCCGATAGAACTTTATTCAACATTAAGAAATTATTTTCTTCGATTTGATTATTTTTTTTATAGAAATAGAACATTTAATTTTCCGAATTACAGTAAAAGCGAAGCACGAGCATGAATTTAAATGAAAAACAATTTTTTTAAAGTTATTAATCAATAATATTTGCACGAATCTGCAACCATTTGTCGAGTTGAAAAATTCATGACCTACTGGTCGTTCTTAGACAGAGTCACTTGTCAGTCGTAATAATAAATTTACTTTGGTTCCTACATTTTATCCAAACCGAGGCCTCAATTCGTATGGGAGAAATATTTCGATGTTCTGCGCCACGTAGCGGTCGGAGCGAGAGGTTTTAACGTGGGTACTCGAATAAACGTACTTGAATAGCATTATTTATTTGATTAAAACAGAGCTCTTTATTTGGAGCCATTGGAAATGTTGTTGATTCAAATATGAAAAAAATTGAATAAATAATCCTAGTTTATTCACAAAGATCTTTTTTTCTGGGTGTCCAAATATTTCTCGAAATGTACATGGACAAGGCGATTACGTATGGGAAATAAATTTCAGGGGTTGGCTCACTAGGTCAAAGCTCGTTTAACAAATAAAACGAACCCTAAATAACCAGGAATCAATAAAAATAAAAAAACTTTTGATTGAACGCAGCAGCGTGGATCGAAAGTGGAAGATTGAACTTTAGTGCATAACTTCCTGAAGATATATAAATATATGAAAAGAGAACTAAAGAGGAAATTGAAAGAAGGGACGAGACACGATGACGCCACCGTTTCTAGGCCACGTAGAGCTGCATCGATTTTGTTTTTCTCTGTTTTGTTTTAACGGTGCAGCTAATCCATGACGCGTTTTATACTTCAACTAAGCAAAGTTCGCTGAACCTTTTGTCTCGCGAGTTTTCCTCTCAAGGGAGCTCTTTCACAAAATTTAAGCCTCAAATAACGAGGGACTGAAAGAAAATTTGTTATGAATATTGAAGTTCGTTTATTTTTGACACGATATTTCGTCATTTGAAATCGTTTCGAATGATTTTTCTTTCTCGACTCGAAATCATTGATGAAAATTTATTCTCCGAGAATATAAACCGACGACAGTTTCTTTGCTATCCTTATCGCTTTTGACCCTCGGCCCTGGATAAGGGGACGTCACTTTTCATGTGTTTTGTCAATGTACAAAATAATGTTTTACTATACATTCGATCCAAGCATAAATATGTCGTGACCTCGAATTTATATTATGGGCTCGCAGAGTCGTACACCAACGTTAATCATTTTCTTATATATATGTTTCTTTCTCTCTGTGTACAACTATTTTTATTTCCAAACTATTAATATTAATTTACAGGCGTTGATGCGTTGACATGTTACGAATGCAACAGTCACATCGACAGTCGATGCGCCGACAAAAAACCACCAGATGCCCTTCAAAAAGACTGCCAAGTCTCGTCCGGTGGTACCAAATACACCATGTGTCGTAAAACTGTTCAGAGCATCGAATTTCCCATGAATGGACGTACGTATACATTTTTATTTTCACGTCTTACACCAAAAGTTCAAAGATTTCAACGAAATTTTCATCTTTTAAGGAGTTTCCGTACAAGTGACGAAATTTAACCATTTTATTCAAATTTCTACAGTACGTTCTTTCACTTTTCCTGAATAGGGCCTCCAAGTTTCAAAACGATCGTCTACACCGTTTCCACTAAATTCTCAAATGAAAACGTCACTTTTTAACACAGAGACGTGCCTACGCTGTCCCTAAACTTCGGTTACGTGCATAAAACAATACGAAAAAATGTAAAAAAGGTTATTAAAAACTGTCAAACCACTCGCAATATCATGACAATTATGCCACCAGAAAATGAAATAATTCGTCTCCATAGTTTATTAATTATTTATTTTTTTGTCAATAAAAACGATCAATTTTTCAGTAATCATGTAATTTTTATATGAAATTTTGTTGTGTGAAGTTGGCGCTTTGCTCGAGAACAATAGAATTTTCCCCCCTGATTCTCCCTGAAGATAAGCTGACCCATTACATTGTTCGACTCGTACCGAAACTCCTTAATGTCTAATTCTTTTGAGAAATGTTTTCCAATTTGATCGATACCTCGTAATACATTTCTCGTGCTTTTTCGACTGTTTTTTTTTTTCTCTGTGATAGTACCACCAGAAACCCGAGTAATCAGAACTTGCGGTTACGACGAATCAAACTACAAGGGGCGCTGTTATCAGCGCAGTGGTTTCGGAGGAAGACAGGAGGTTTGCTCTTGCCTTACCAATCTATGCAACGGTTCGACGCCGAGTTACGCGCACGTGCCACAATTTTTGATGATTTTGTGCCTCATCGGTAGCGCCCTCAACGCCCACCTCCGCAATTAGGTTTATCCTCTTAATATTTTTTGTTTTATTTTTTTTTCTTCGTTTCAATTACGAGATAATATAATAATTAAAACGAACAAAAAACCAATTATTCGTCGCGTTCGCAACAAGAAAAACAATAAACACTGGCTACCACCACGAAAACTAAGTCTTCGCCACGCTAACCCCGTCCGCAGCACACGCTCAGGCAGCCGATTGGGCTGATGAAGAGAAGAAAAACAAAAATTAGGGACTCTGGCGAACATTTGAACGAGAAGACACCAAAGGCATCGAAATTTTGATCCAAACAACAGCGAGCACAGAAGAGAACGGAGGAGAAAGAAAAAAAAATGAGAAAGTAAAACGACGAGTCGAACCCGAGAAGAAACCCGCAGTTGAAAAAAAAAGGGAACAAAACGAAAACCCAACGCAATTGCGCACTCGATCTCGAGGGTTTGAGAAAATACCCCGAGAATTATTGTTATTACGTGAGAATGCACAAAAACGGATCTGGTTGGACTAAATCCTGACTTAAAATGACAAAAAATTAAGTTTTAAAACGAAGTATAGTTTTGTAGCTTAACTTTTTATCGAACTTTCAAATTCGTTTGATTTATTTATCATTTTTATTGTTCCCACGGAATTACACTGTCGGTGTGTGTTTTTTTGTTGTTGTTGTTGTTTTTCTTTGTTTTGTTTAGGACTCGAACAAATGCAAAAACAACTTCGCGTCACCCCGACATCACCACTGCCTTCATTGAGAATAACGCGCGTAACGAACAAAAAAAATGCTACGTCCTTAAAACACACAATTTATTAACATCGATTAGCATTATTATTAATAATCGCGTTTAATCACAACAATTCTCGACCGTTTTACACGCCGATCTGCGCCTCTGCATGCCACACTTGGAGGAAAATACAAACAAACAAAAAATTATAATTATATCTAAAAAAAAAAAAAAAATTAAGAATTCACAAAGTACGAAAGAAAATTTAAGGACCAACCAATCCGTTCCGAAAGAGCGCACACACACGATCAAATTAAAAAACGAAAACAAACAATATTAAAAAAATTTTAACGAGCGATAATAATTTTATCGAAAAATCCAAAAATATTTTGACCAACCAAACGAAAGTGGCGTTATAATAAAAAATCTATTAAAATATCTCCAACAAGAAGAGCGATTCGAAAATTTCCAAAAATTTGAAGGTCCTTCTCGAGTGGTCGTTGTCGTCATTGAATTTTAAAAATCCGATCGTCGAATCGGACACACCGTTGTGTTTGTTCAAAGCATTCTGTGTGTAGAGCTTAATAAATGTAATAAATATAAACACACATATTTATATATATAAAAATATAAATATATTGAAAAATGATAAAAAATTTGAATTTTTGTTAAAAAAAAAAATATTCAAATAATATGAGAATTAACTATAATAGAAATATTTTAATCGTCACACACGATGTTCAAATTGCTAATCGCTGTTACGTATTATGAATTCCACAAACACGCGGGTATCACCAAATAAGGTCAACAAACGTTAGAGAAGTAACGAAAAAAAAGTGGAACGTGAATTACAAAAAATTACAAAAAATTACAAAAAATTAAATAAAAAATTGAATTAAATTTAAAAAAAATGACAAAATTTATAATAGAAAAATACATGTAAATATGTGTGTGTGCGCTCTCGTGCCCTCTATCGTGTATACGTAAAAATCCTCGTCGAAGTTGGACGATTTGATTTGGTAGATAAATAACAATCCAATTATTAGTGATCTCGTAGTTTAGGAGTAACGATTAAAAATAACGTAAAAGCGATAATAAATGAAAAATAAATGATAATAGTAATGTTAATGATAATGAAATAATAATATATATACAGAGAGAGAGAGAGAGAGGCTCGTGGCAAGGCTCGAGTCTCGAGACAATTGTTCACCGCAATAGCGGCATCCCTCCCCTCCAAAAAAAAGGCAAAGCAAGAAAAATCAATATACGAATGCACCATCATCCAAAAGACTTTTATTGTCTCTCTTGTTCTTTTATTATTATTATTTTCCTTTTAATTCTCATGAAATTCGTTCGTTCGCCAAATTTAGTCTCATTCTCGCGACCTTTGGATGACACAGCGATGAATAAAACGACTATACTTAATCAATTTGTCATGAAATTGGATCAATTTATGATAAATTATATAATATCGGTGGATTAAGACTTTTTCTATATATAAAACATGTGCTGCTCGTCGTTGGTGGTTCATACGAACCACCAATTCTCCATCATCACCCCATAAGTGCTCAGCTGATGGGAACCCAGCTGATTTTTTCCCGAGAAAAAGAATGTCAATCTCGAAGATACTCAATTGTTTTATCCTCCTTCGATATTTTCTTGCAATTGCTGTTCTTCCTAACTCGTGACGTGTAACGGAGAATTTCATTTTGTTTTGTTTTTACGATTACAGTCTCGTTCACTCAAACTTTCATCATTAATGACAGCGATCATTTTTTTTTCCTCGAGTTATAAAGAAAGGAAAAAACGAATAGTAGTTCCAACGCGCCGTCGCGATTGACAATTTTTCAAAACAGCGATCTCTTTCAAACTTTGAAAAAAACATTTTTATAATTCAACTCGAACGGATCGTCGCATTGTGGAAATGGTTTTTTTCTGCGAGCAGCATCGCTGATTAGTTGAAAAAAAAAAAAAAAAAAAAAAAAAAAAACAATTATTCTATCTTCGTCGGCAGCCAAAGAATTTCGACATTTTTTTCAAAATGAATCCGCTGTTGCCGAATATTCGACGTTCTCGTTGTTCTAGTACTCCACCGTGGCCGGTCACCGCAGCTAAATTTAAATGTATTTGCGTCAGCAGGTAAGTCGAGCTATTTCTCAAACCAGAAATCACGTGATTATGAGATTTTATGGTCATCGTAATTTTTAGTTGATTCGAGGCTCGATAAAGAGGCAACGACGACAACTCGATTGTGGTGGAGGTTACAAAAGATAAAATTTGACAGAATTTGAAAAAAAAACAATACAAGAAGGTCTAAAGAATAGTTAAAAAAGAAAAAAGACCGATCATTGGAAGATCGGATCATGCACCCAGCGGGACTACCACCACCGCAAAATCGATCCTCTCCTAGTCCATCCTTGGCTCAATGTCCATCACCTTCTCCCTCGCATCTTCAGCAACAGCAGCACGTTATTTACGGACCGATAACAACATTTCAACCATGCCCATCGAATTTACATCCCCATTGTGTTTATACAGGAATTCAAAGAAATTCTGGATTGACTGGAAGTTCGGGTCCACTTTCGAATCAAGGTTACAATCAAAAGTGCAAATTTTATTATTTATTTATTATTTATTTATCATTTATTCATTATTCATTTATTATTTATTCATTATTCATTTATTATCTATTTATTATTTATTTATTATTCATTTATTATTGAATGATCATTTATTTATTTTGTCTATTAATTTTTGACGTCTTATCGTTACTTGATTTCTGCATTTATTTATAAATTAATATTTTCAATTAATTTTAATTGATTCTATTGGTGATTAATGAACGCAGTTCCAATTCGTCACACCAAAGTGACAAAATGGCAACCAAAGAGCAAGCTAACTCGGGGTCATCATTCAAATCATCATCAACAGAGTCATCATCAGCAATACTGTCAGCCACTTCAACACCAGCAAACTCATGTGCAACAACCTTTGACCTACATTCCAAAGCCTTTGGTACTTTTCGATCAATGCCAGGCTAATCAACCACCTCCTGGAGGTGCTCCTTCAGCAGCGTCCTTTTTGGTGGCTTCATCAACTTTTGCCCACACTCCTTACGGACCCAGTGATCACTACACTTCGGCATCTGGCTTAACTCTCATACCCCAGCCATTTTTTAAACCTCCTGAAGTGACCCAAGCCTTTTGTTTACTTCCGGAGCGCCCTCAGACGGCGCAACATCATCAGCAACCTCTTAATAACCAGGCACAAGGCTACTACAACATTTCAGCCACTAACTCCTGCAGTTTTCAAGCCATCAAGCCGTCTTTGCATCATCTGACTAACGTCACTAATCCTTATGGAAATTTAACCAATTTCGGCAACAATCAAATCACTGGACAAACTATTCCACAGAGTCAAATCTTTCAAAATTCATCAATCACCTTCGGTGCACCTTCTAGAGATAAAATCTCCATGATTCCTAGTGTCGACCTTCAAACAATGACTTGCTCGAGGAATCTGACTGCACCCGGAGACACCAAAGACCGGGAATCAACGACTTCTGCAAGGCAAAACGTTGATTGGTCTCTTCAAACGACCCAAGAAACTTCTGATGTCTTCAAGGTACGTTTGTCTCCAAAAGTCAGATCATTCGCCAATTCCGTCTCTTCATTTTCTTATCATTCAACAGACTCCTGACGACACGGTTACGAGTCCCAGGATCTCGGCATCGACGATTGAAACAAATCGACCATGCTTTTCGACCCTGACGAAGAATCAAGAGGAACGTTATTCGGACGAATCTGCAGCGAGTTTTGATTTCACTATCGAAGCCGAGAAAATGGTGTCGGCGTTGTGCAACACTGTGTCGTCGAACGAACTTGGCAAGGACGAGACTGTCGGGGAAAACGAAAGGTCACCACCTTTTGGAGGAGGTGCAGCTGGTGACAATGTGGGCAACAAAACGAACATGTGGTTCACTGATTTTTGCACGGAGTATGGGGTTTCCGTAGAACAAAATAATCGTACACGGAGCACTCAGACTCAAGAGGACAGAAGAGATCCTCAGCATAATCCTGAAATCATGAGGAAGACCATCTACTGGGGCTGCAACGAGGCTGAATCAATTCTGAATTCTGCATCATATCGTGGCGTTCCGAGGGCAGCGTGGCTGTCAAATATATCTTCGGCCACGAGAACAGCAGTCACCAAGTCTTCCACCTGTTTCCCAATTTTTTCTGGTGACAAAACACTCGTTGAGGATCTTGTGAATGCCCTTTTGCGGATCACGAATGGATGGCTCGTTCTTGATAATTATTTGAACAAACAGCACTACCCGAGTCTCGATGACAAATTCGATAGAGAACTGCCAAACCGTTTCCAAACCTGGGAAGTCGTGACTCAGGACTTGCTCAGAGAATTGATTAAGACACTGGTGAATGTTGAGGAAAACATCGCTTCGAATGGTTCAAGCAATCAGGAAAATCCGGTGTTCCCAGAAAACCCAACGAATCCGTCGTTTCCTGGTGACGTGAACCTCTACACGAAAAACGACCTCTTCGATTCCTGGCAACGTCAGCAAGAACATTTCACTAAATTGAATAACAGTGATCGCGGGGATCGTGACGCGACTTACACCTTGCAATACGGACCGCAATCATCGACCAACCCGAACTTCAGTTCCTCGGAGTCGCGGATACAATCGCAAAAAGAGACGAAGCTCCGGAGCAAGTGGACAATAACGGAGAACTTGTCGTCGACGATCGACAGTGCGAAATCGGATCCAGAAACTTCGCTGGGCTCGAGTGACCTTGGGGTCTCCAGTGTCAATCGATATCGAATGAAAAATGCATCCACCACGTCGACAACGAAGATCACATCGTCCGCCAAACATTCGTTGAACGCTGAATTCTTTCAGTTGCAAAACAAAGTGATGGAGAGTATGGGAAGTTCGAATAATCCTGAGAGACAACGTTGGGGATTGAAGGAACAACAGTACAATTTCGTTTTTGGTACATCGAGAAGTCCAAGCGGGGCTACTATAGTTTCTGGCTCATCGGAGCCAATATTCAAGCTAAGAACGACCGGGAGCTCCTACGAAAACGCCTACACCCGAAAATGCCTACCGCGGATGGATTCCCCGAATCCGATGAATGCTAGTGCATCGAGCCATTGTACAAACGTCAATGGAAGTGTTTATCTCGTCGCGGGAGCGGAAGCCGCTCTTGACTCGACTTACCTAGCGGGAGTTAGTGCTCCGGATCGTACCAAGACTTACGCCGAACCGGATTACACCGGTGGCATAAGAATAGCCGAATTAAACGAGCACAATTGTGGAAGTGGGTTGGTCGTCTCGGCGACCAGTATCTCTAGCATTAAAACTGAGCCGGTTTACGTTGGAAAGTGTTCGTCGGATCAGCGTGAGTTGGCTGCAGTCCCACGGACAAAGATGACCTTGTTGAGTCAAATCGAAGGCAAAGCTCCTAATGGAAACAGAGAGACGCAAGAAATGACGGCGAATCTGTCAGCCTGGTTCGCTAGTATGAGAAACGCCAGTGGTCATCGGACGATTAAATGCCCCATTGAACCTCGAAAACCTGATAATCCAATGACAAAAACATCGACACATCCTCAGGAAACTTCGAGAAGTGCGATGGATTTTACAAGACAACTTCACATGGATCCAAACAGGCAACTGCAGACTCTGCAGAACATGCAAGCCATCCAGAGCCAACCTTGGAACGCGGCTAATCTATTGAACAACAAACAAACGACAGCCAATCTTCATAGGAGTCTCGACGAATATGACAGTTCTGAAGATGTTAGAGTTTACATGAAACCCGGAAGTTACAACGTCCCTAAAAAGAGGCATCATCGTAAGAACGCTCGTAAAACTGATAATTCCGGGGGTTCTCGAGCTAACAATAACACGCCACGGTCCCACACCAATCGTAATGGTCAAGGTACCAATTACAACAATGGATCGAAGACCCACCAACTTTCAGCTTCTGTCTCGTCTCTCATCATAGCTTCTTCGGTACAAGTGTCTACGACGACGACTACAACGAGCAGCACTTCCATCAGAGTTCCTTTCCCATCAGCTGCTCCAATCGTTCCCCCACCGTCAACCTTTACTCCGCAGAATTCGCCACGGATTTTACGTCGTGTCAAAACCCTCGCGGACCAGGAAACCCGCCAGGATGTTGCTTGGAAGGCTGCGTGTGCTTCCGCGGAAATTCTACTCGAAGCCCTCAATGTCAAAGCATCCAGCAAAGCCTACGATTCAAAGAGTCCAAACTCCATGAAACAAAGCCACACGGATTCTCGAGCCAGTGACAAAGACGATCGGTCATTGGATCGTTTGTCTGTTTTGCAGGAATTCCAAAGAGAAGATCTGGACACGAAGCTCCCTTTTTGGGAGGCTTCCAGTTACGAGGCGTCTGAAGACGACTCAAGCTCAACATGCAAATGTTCACCGGATCGTTACACCGAACCAGAATCTAGGGATGTTAAGCAATCGAAGACCAACGTCAAAACGGACTCTTGGCTCATAAGCACTTTGAACAACGCAAGCATCGTTAGTGCCATTAACACTAAAGAATCGGATCGCGAAAGTACGATCGGTGGATCCATCAACAGCTCCATCAACGAAGAACGTCATGAGTACAAAACTGTTGTGACTTCTACACCGGAACCGATAAAATCTTCGACCAAGGACCCTGATGAACCGACGGTTGGAGGCGAAAAACTAACTAATAAGGACTGCTTTCAGGATAAAATCGTCAACGAGAGTCCTCGCAGCAGTGAAAATCAGCAGCACTCCAGGCCCAGCAATCTCTTCACGCCATCCAGGAACCTGTCCATCTCACTCATTGACACGAGTGGTGACTTTGTTGGCAGGGCTACATATTCCGAGACGGTACGTCGGTCGACCGGGAAGTCTGGCATTTCGGGTAAGACCGATAACTGCCGATCGAGGCAGACCCGATCCATGAGTTCGATCGAGCCCGTGATCGGAGGGTCGATCATACCGATCCCCGGAAGAAAGTGTCAGCGCAAAGGCAGCGATCGAACCAACCAATCGATCCACAAGTCGAGGAAAACTATTGCCAAGAGACTTTGCAGGGATCTCGATGAGAAAAACGGCGAAGAGGGACGACCTAACAAAAAAGTCGTTAAGGAAGATCCCTACGGGGGTTGTTCGACTAAACCGTTAGCCACCAAGTGTCAAACTAAGAAAAAGGGCGAAAATGGCGGTGGGTGGACAGAAAACAAAAGCAAAGTCAGCGAACGTGGATGGTCCGTTTGGTACAGCTCCAGAAGGAAGCAGGCACTTAGCTCACTAGCATTTAACAAATTAACTAGCATTCATCAAACTGTTTGGCAAATGGAAGATGCCAAACTCCTCAAATATCCTTCCACGTGTTTAAGTGCAACTGGAGAGTCTGTTGAAATGGTTCGTGATCGAATTTTCATTTTTTCGATACCCAGTCAAACAACTTTGAGGCCTTTTCGTTGTTTAGATTTCTATTTTTTCAAAACATTTTCAGGACAGAATCATTTTTAACGGCCTTCGTTTTTCATTGAAATTTAATATCTTGTCCCTTTGACTGACTCTGTTGAAAATCGCCATTTTTAGTTTTTTGTTCAGTAGAAGACGAAAAAGTTTTTTTCTCTCGATGTTTTTTGAAACAAACGATAAAAACGTGAAACGAGATTCCAGACAATAATGAGGGCTCAAACTAAAGTGAAAAAGTAACGAAAAATAACATGGAATTCATTTGCAGGTCGAAGATGATTCCAGAGTCAATAAAAGTCCCATTTTTTTGGAGACTATTGGCTACAAATTGAAGAATCGAATTTACCATAAAATCGAACATGTGATGAGAGACTTCAGGAAGATCGTAAACAACTCAAAACTGTATCACAAGGTGCCCAATGGTTTTTCATTGAAAAAGAATTTTTTTCGAAATATTTTTATCGAACTCGTCAACGATTTATTATTTCAGAACGATACCGATCGCATCGCTAAAATCGAAATGCTTTCGAAAAGGCTCGAAGAACTTTTCGAGGAACATTTTACCGCTTGGGACTTTGAAAATGTTTCTGAAAGTCCGAGAAACAACAACAACAATTCGTCGAATGTTCCGAGATGTAAATCGCCACAAAAACAAACCCAGAAATCGACCAGTCGATTGGCATCGTCGACGAAAAAAAATACTGCCAACCTGGCAAAGAATGAAAATTGACTGGAAAACATGGCGCAGTTGTCAATTTGCAGTTTTTTATTGAACGCGCCATTTTTGAAAACGAACGACTCTCTTTCTTTGTTTACTGATCATCGCCACCGACGAATGACATTTCTAGTCACTTCATTGATCTTCGATATTTTTGTACACGCGTATGAACGATAAAAAAAAATCTCATTCTAGTCATAATCATAAGTTTCGTAGAGTTTCAACAATTAAGCCCACTCCCCAATTAATTATTTCAACATTCAGCACGGTTCATAAAAATAAACAAATAAACGTGCATTTTTAGTGTATCGTGGATTCACCAAAAATATAAATGGAATTAAAGCAGAAAACAACTCGATTTACATAATGCAACATTTTTGCAGGATGGGCCAAACGAAAACTTTCTTAAGGATTATTTTTAGGTTTGTAGTTATCACTTGTTTTTTTTTTTTTTTGTTAAATTGAAATGTGAGTAACGCTGAACTCAAACTTGTAGTTATTTGTAACGATGTTAAAAAAAAAAAAAAAAGTTGAAACGTATTTGTGACGGCTGCGAAATATTGTATGCTCGAAAAAGAATAATTACAAAAAGAATAAAATATCAATATCAATTTTTACGATAAAAATTCTCGATTCATTGTTATTTACAGTCCTTTGTTCAAATTATTCAGGCGATAATCAATATTCCTGTTATTTTGCGACAAAAGACTCGAATTCTTTGAAAAAGATTAAACGCGTATATGTATGTATATATTATTGTCAACAGTACGATCCATAATCGTTTTCGTCGGTCGAACAATGAAAGCGTCAAGATTTTAAACTATTAAACTCAGCACCTCTCAATATTCACGTTAAATCTTAATAAAATTCAATTACCTCGTTTGGATAACAACGGGAGAAGAAAATTCCGGTAAGAATCGAAATCGTTTCCCAAACAACTTCACACTAATTTAGCCCGGCATTCTTGCATTTCATGCGGCTTTTCGGTCGGGCTGGGAGCAAATGTATGCAAAAAGCGCGCATGCTTGGGATGACACTTGCATTTTGACGTTGTTTCTCATTTGTTAGAAAATTTTACAGTGTTGTTTAACTTTAAGACCATTGGATTTGTATTATAAACGATTAAAAATGCCTTCGAAAGACGTCGCGATGTTGGTTGACATGGGGTTTAGTCTGCAAAAAGCGTAAGTCCAGAGAATAACCGAAAAAACTTGCTTCCTAACCTCAAACTCGTCAATTCAAATTCACTATTATTTTGCAGGGAAAAAGCACTTCAGGTTACAGGAAACAAGGGTGTCGAGCCGGCAATGGAATGGTAAGTCTTTATAACCCAATTTTAAACCCAACACGCGTCAGTACAGCACGTAAATCAAAATATTATTTCTAATAATTCCGAAACTGTCAATTTTTCGAAATAATGAAGAATTTTGCTTCTTTTTCCCAATATTTTGCGACAGCCAATAGGATTCCGTTTCGATCGATCAAATTTGTTTAAAAAATACATTGCCCAATAATTTATTATGTTTTTGATGGAAATATTTTCTCATAAGAATAAGAATTCAATTATTTTGTAACTTTAAATCTACTTCGATATCAATTTAATTATTTTTCTCAAAAAAATGATTTTCAGGTTGCTGGCGCATTCCAATGACGACGAACCAGAAATCAAACCACCGACCGATGAAAATGCTCCAGAAACTGCAGCCACAACTCCCGACGTAAATAACGAAGAAGCCAGCGCCAGTAACGAGGAACCGCCTTCCGGCGAGAATGCAAAATCGCTCAAATGCGACGTGTAAATTGATATTTTTTATTACTTTGAACGATTATCAAATAATATAAAGATTGATAAAAAATTCTTTATTTAATTCTTTAATTTAATATTTTCTAGACAGATTAAATTTTTTCTATTAAAGCAATAAAAGGAAATGAATTTTGAAAATTTAATGAAATAAAATAAGCCACAATTTCTAAACAGATTTAATTTTTTGCAAACAGATGTCAAAAACTATTCAAATCGACACTGGAGGTTGAATACCATGCGACCAAGTCGGGCCATGACAGTTTTTCTGAAAGTCTCGAAGAAAAGAAGCCCCTGACGGAGGAAGAAAAAAAAGAGAAGCTGAGATCTTTGGAAGAGAAATTAAAACTGAAGAGAAAAGAGAGAGAGGAACAGGAAAAAAGAGAAGCCATCGAAAGGGAGAAGAATAGAATAAAATCTGGAAAGGAAATGGCAGAGGCTAAAAGAAAGTAAGAATTATTGTGAAAACAGATTTTTTTAAATCTGAAATTCATAAAAAAAAACAACTAAATTCCCAGCCAATGGCAGTAGTTTCTGTGTTTTTTGTCTTTGTATTTTTGTGATTTTTTTTTCTAAAAACCCTTCAATTTTGTTTTTTCGTTTCAGATTCGTAGAATCGGAAATGCAGAGACTGGTAGAACAGAGAAAACGAGAAAAAGAAGAAGAAAAAGCAGCTCGACAAAGAGTGCGAGCTCAAATCGAAGCCGACAAAGCTGCGAGGAAAGCCAAAGCCGCGGCCGAAAGTGGTCAACCACCTGCTCCTGTTGTTCCTGTGCCCGCACCTTCCGAACCTGTTGTCTCGCCACCAAAGCAAGACTACAAAGATACTAAACTTCAGGTACACGATAAAGCAAAATAACAAAACCAAAATTTCAAAATTTCAGCACAAAAAGTACAATGGACAAGGTTTATCTAAAATTCTTGAATTTTTCACTCAAGATTTCACTTTGCTTAAGTCGAATTTTCGAAAATGCAATTTTTCTACACCGTTCGTCTGACCGGAATTTTGAAAAAAGTCTTGGTTTGGGCAGAAAAAGGCAAAAATTGCCTTACGATCGTTTGACGAGTAATTTCGGGTAAAAACAAAAGTTACAGCTTTTTTTCTGAAGAAAGGAAAACGACATGTAACTTTTCATCTTTTTAAAATATCTGCAACCGATAGATCGCATTGAACTGTCAAAAAACTCGAAGCATTATTATTGTGTGTTTTATTTATTTATTTAAACAAAATTATCCATCAAAACTAAACGATTTTCAAGCTTTCTGTATGTTTGTCAAGATTTTTTGACAGTTGTTCATAGAATTCGAAAGAAATGTCGAACAATAGATCGAATAATGAATCCTTAAATTCCACAAACGTTAAAACGTGTGAAACCAAAATTGCAGATCCGTTTAACGAACGGACAGACGTTGGTTCAAAGTTTCGGATGCAAAGAGCAGCTTTCGGCGGTGAGATTGTTCGTGGAGATGAACAGAACCGACACTCCAGGGAGTTTCAACCTAATGACGAGTTTTCCGAAGAAGGTTTTCACAGAGGAAGATTACGAAGCACCGTTAGACGTATTGGGTGAGCGAATAATCTTTGCGATAGCAAGAATGATAATAAAAAAGATATTTTTAAAAAAGTCAAAGCTAGAAATAGTAACAGAATAATTCGCTGACTGGTTAAAACGATGTTTGAAAAATGTTATCGCTCCATTATCGCGCTCGCCACGTGCCATCTTGAAACAACAAACTTGATTGAAAAATATGCGAAAGATACAAAGTTCACTGTTTCACTGACGTTTCCATTTCTTTTTCAGGCTTAGTGCCTTCGGCTGTCGTAATCGTGCAGAAAAAGATAGAATGATTCGCCACTAAACCGTGCAACGCAGCTCGATACGTGAGAATATCGTTACGCACAACTTCTATATATATAAATATATATATATATAAATAAAAATATCTATATTTAAGAAATACATTTTCAATAAGACGAAACAAAAACGAATCATCCTCATTCTCCGTTTGTTATAAGTCACACATCATTCTGATGTTCCGCCGTTTCGATGGATTGCACGAATGGTTTTATAAATAAAAAAGAAATACATTAAAAAACATGGATGCAAAGACAAAAGTCATTTTTGACGAGAATACATGATTTGAGAGAAAAATCCTGACGATAAAGTTCGTACTTTTGTAGAATTTTTGTTTTTTTTTACTTCAATTAGTGAAATTTTTGTGAAATAAACGTCGTAGTGTAGAATTTTACGACGGCACTTGAACGATTTCGAAGAATCTTCGAATATTTGTCACTCTTTAGATGACCAAATATTAAATTTCGTGATAAGCCATCACAAATTTTTAATTGTATCGCTTCTTCACAGTCGGTCAATATTCGTAATCAATACGATTTAAAAAAATGCACGTGTGTTTTTAAAGTTTCGATTCTTTGTTGTCACAATGTTCTTGGCCGTGAAAATCGATCTGTTTAATATTATGCTCCATTTTTCAACGAACTTCTCTTCGTAGAAAACTCGTGATTACACTACGACGATGCTATACTCCGCTGGCACTGTACCGGGATAAATAACGTCCTTTTTGTGCGAACAGTTGGTCGGATATCCGGGAATTCCGTCGCAATCGACGAGGTTCAAGCTCTTGTCAAAACATATTCTTATTTCGAACAAGTATCTCTCTTTGGTTTTCTGAAAAAGTGACAAGATCATTGGAAAATATTAATTCAATTGAACAATTCATTGGAAATTGGAAATTTATTCTTCGATTAAGTCTTTCGATCGAATGAAAAAAATCTCAAAGCGAATTATACAACGGAATTAATTTTTTATTGTACGTCGACCAATTTTGTACTCAAACATATTTTTAATCATTTTCTTGCAGTGTTTTTCGTGAAAATGACGTTTGAGGGTGTTAAGATTTTCACTAAATCGCGAAATACCGAATTTTCAATAAAACCCAATGTTCACTTTGGCACATTCATTGCAATAAACATCTTCAAAGATTTAGATTCGAAAATTTGAGGAGTTTTCATTAACGTCAGTGAAATTCAAGCGATTAATGAATTTCGTTACGAAAATTTTTAACGTGACAGTCTCTCCACAGACAAAAATTATTGTAAACAGTATTTTGTCGTATCTTTGAAGAAAAAAATCTCCAAAAAGCCTTTTTTTCGATCTCCAAAGTGGCCAAAGGCCTTAAAACGAATTTGACGAAACTATTCCTCAAAAATAACGAATTAGTAAATAGAAAAGTTGCAGAACAAAGTAAAGACTCACCGGATTAGTAACGCACTGTACTTGCGCAGTTTTGGTCAATACTTTTTTAACACCATCAAGAATCGTTTGAACTTTGTATGCTTGGCCAGGCATAATCGATGCCTTGGCGAGCACATGTTTCATGTCATATTGGTCGAGAAGGGAAAGTCCTTCCTTGAAGTATTTGAACTCTGTATTCAACGGTTGTAAAACAGCAGCGCAAGTGCCATGTTTTTCCCATTCGTGAGTCCAGAAGGAATGAGGCTTCCTGCCCTTCTCAACGTCGATCCATTTCTTCTCTAATTCGGGCTCAATTGGCTGGAGCGCTTCGAAGTTGAATGGCATGCTCTTGTTGCAGTAGAGTGGACCAATTACGTGGTACTTGGTTGGCCATATTCCGTGAATAGACCATTCCTCGTCACCGGGCATCGCACACTCGTTACTCGGTGACGTTTCTTTCCAAGTGTAACAAACAGTTTGTGGCCAATGTTGGGTAAATATGAGAACATCGAATTCGGTTGAATTCGATGCTTTTTTGTAATTCCTATAACGATTTCTTCTTCGTCGTCTGCAAAAAAATTCAATTTATTGAATATTCGTTTGGTTCTGACATTTTCGAGGCACTTTTCTGACGAGAATTGTCTTTATTTGAAAAAAAAAAAAAAGGAAAGAAAAAAGCAGCTTTGAAAAGGTGGTTGAGTTACGAGGAAAAAATGAAGAATAAAAGAATGTGACGTTCACGACTATTTTCGTATTTGCATAAAAGATTGATAAAAAAAAAAAGTGTCTGATTGTCACGTAAAAAAGAACCGATGAAAAGACTTTGAGCGAAAATATTATCAGAGGAAACGTAAATTGAAAATAAAAAATAAAAATTGTGAAAAAACAAGAATAACGATTCGGAATGCACAAAATTCTGTTTATTGTCTTCGAACAAAAACCAATTGTCACACAAAGAGAAAGAAAAATAGTGGAAGACGAAAAAAAACGTTATTGAGGACAGTGATTTTGAGAAAAGAGTGATTCAATCTTGTGTGTTTTTTTTCTTTTTCAACGCAACAGGTTTTGGGAAGTCTACAAAGGAGAAAGGAATCGGAGCACTTGCTGAGAATGCAATTTTGCATTGAGTCGCGAATCTAATTTGGCTCGAGGACTCGAGACTTGATTCATTTGCAACTATTTACCAAGACGCACTCAAAGACTGTTTTTAAAAAGGAAAAAATAAGGTGAAACTGAATGAAAAACACTTACCCATCGGCCACAACGACAAGAACCAACAGAAGCAGAAAAACTCCTTTTATTAATCTTTCCTGGACCATCGTCACTAATCCGTGTTTTGCAGATGCACAATATGGAATAGAGAATGTTCTTTGTAAATTTAACGTGGATAAGAGACACACGAGAGTTGCTTTAACGAGTAGGAAATGTGAAATAGCGTCGTTTCTCCCACTCTCATCCCCAAAGCTATAACGGCCTTGGTCAACCGAGTCGAATCCATCCCTTCCTCTTTTTCTCCTTTACTCACTCACTCCTTTTCTTCTTACCCTCTCTCCTCTCCCCCACTACGAACTCTCGACCGCATTTTTTTTCTCGAGTTACCAGCTGTACGGTCAGCTGATCGCACAGCTGTGTTTATATTCTAGTTAAATAAATGTCGATTCTCGGGAGATTCGAGTTTTTTTTAATTTTCATCCACGAGGGGATCGCGAATCGTTTGGAATATTGACAATTTAAAAAAAACCCTCAAAACTTTGGTTTTTGTAAATTTTCTTTACACGCGAAAACAGGAAGTTCATCTGGAGACTTTTAAAATAATCGTCCAAGGCATTTGACACAAGATTTTCGAAGAAATTTGCTAAAAATACATTTTAACATATTTTTCAATGAAAAATCTGTCCCAGTTTTTTGTCCTCTGTCGTGACCCACTTTTCTATCGTTTTCTTTCCACAAATAGAAAGGAACCAGTGTTTTTGGATAATCGTTATCACTTGTCGTGACGTTTACAAACAAAATTATTCAACTCTTTATTTTCATTTATTGAGAAATGGAAATATGTCATGATTTTCAGGTTCCGATTTTGCAGGTTTTTTGTTTCCTGTACATTTTTGTAATCAGGAAACAAAACAAGAGTTCGGCTTATCAGTGAGATTCAAGGCATTTATCTTATTTCGAGACGAGATAGAATGAGACACGATCGAGAAGGAAAAAATATTTCAAGATTGGCGAGCGAATGTTTCGATAATTGGAAAAATTGAGAACTGCGGTTCTCCGAGCAGAGAACTTGGCAAAATTGTGTCGGGAGACCGAAAAAATGTGGAAAAACATATTTTCACAAAGTTTTTGAACAAATATTCGTGATAAATTCGATCAACAATGTGAAAATATTTTGTGACGATGCCGAGGATAATAATCGATGAGAAAAAAATATTCATCCATAATCCATTTATTGGAAAATATGTTAAAAAAAAAGAGTTTCCACAAATGTCCTAAAACGAATGATTTCTGTCATGAAAAATGATGAATCGGAAACGTCGTTCGATCGTTATCACACTTTTTATTTTTATATAAAAATCTTAGGTCGACGAACTCCTCGGCAGATTCTTTAATCTTTTGACGATCAAGTTGATGTCGTGAAACTTCTTGTCACGATTGTCAATCAAAGCACTTTGTGACACCAACGTTTTTTTAAATAATAATATAAAAACAAAATTTACACAAATATATTCACGTTATTTACACGAAAAAATCGACAGCGTTTTTTTTAAATCGCAATTTAAAAATTCACTGTTCACTCGATGCTGAAGTGACTTTTGACGAGTCTGCCGATCAAATGAAGAGCCTGGAACGTTTTGTTCGGCCGGAGACGTTGTCTCAGTAGATAATAAGTGATCGACCTGAAGATTATGAGAATGGCGATAAGGGCTGCAAAATCTACCCAAAAAATGGTGTTTTCCATGCCTGTTGAAAATAAAAATTGAACAATTATCGGCTAGAGTTAAACGTCAAAAAAAAAACAACAAAAATGTGCTTTTTATTGACACATTCAATAATAATTTGATAATCATTCTAATCTACGCTTATCAGTTGATTGACAGTCCACTTCAATAATTACCCAATTAAAGATCAAAATACCAATGATTAATTATTTTGATTGTAATCAAAGTAATGAATCATTGGTATTGATTAATATTATAATCATTGGTATTGGTAAATTTATTAAATTAAATTAAATTAAATTTATTAATCTAATTTTTAAAATTGGTTAATTATAATAATTGGTATTGGTGAATTTATTAATTGGTAAATAATTGGTAAAATTGGTAAAAAAAAAATTGGTAAAAAAAAAAAAATTGGTAAAAAATTGGTAAATAATAATTATTATGAATTTCATTGAATTCGTTTAAGAAATTTTAATTACCCATGACTCGAAGAAGTTCTCGAGGATATTTGTATTGACAATAGATTTCCTCCTGCGGACAGGGCAATTTTTCTCTGTTGTAGCCGTAAGTTGCTATTATCAGACCCTCCAATCCATATCTTATGTAACTAACGTACATTACGAGGGTCCTATAAATTGGCAAAGGGTCTGTGCTACCCATGCCTTGAACAGCGACCAACATAAGGGGAACTGTGAGTGCTGGACCAACGAACATACCATTCTGTCCGAAAAAAAAACAAATTGATGCATTAAAAATTACATTACAAATAAATTAATCGAGCATTTAAAAAAACTGGAAACTCCTGGCTAAATTACAAAGTGTGAATGATAGAAAATTCTTGAAAATATTTTTTCCACTCTCGTCGAGTAATCATATTCAAATACTTAATAAATGTTGGAATTATTTTTTTTAAACGTTATAGTTGAACAAATTGGAATGAATGTGAAAATTCTGTGGAAATAAAAATTCTAACAGAATGTTATGATTCGGAAAATAAAGAAATTTGATTATTGCGATGAAAAATAACGATAATTAAGTTTTTATAGAAAATGTAAACGTACCACGATACTCAGCGTACTGGCAATCGCGAGTCCCATGCTCTCAGCAATGAAAACACACAGAAGGCAAGTGCTGAAGAACATTGCACATCTGTGAAGCTCGAGTGGTTGTCCAGTAATGACATAAACCATGCTCAAGTATATGAGGCTCAGAAGAAACTGAAATAACAATTAATTACGAACAAGAATCTATGAAATTGAAGGAAAAAAATGGTCGTAGAGGTTTTTACTTCAATTTTTATTTCAAATTTGAGTAGGAATGTTAAAATGAACTGTTTGTATTTGTATGAGAAAAAAAAATCGTTCCACTATCGATAATTTCGAATGAAATGTATGTTCGTGTACAAAATGTGTGAAAAATATTTTTTTAAACAGCAAAAAAGGAGTTTTACAAAAAACTTTGACGAAAACGAGGAAAAAGACTGTAACAGAATATTTGAATGAATTGCCTGAACGACTGATATTTATTTTTGTGCCTGTGACTAAATTTTGTAATTCAAGTCAACAGGAATATGTCGAAAATGAATGCCTGTGAAGTGATGCGGCGAATGTTTACCATCGACCAACCTGTGCAGGAATGTTGGCAATGCTCATCGAGCAGAAGTAGGGACCGAGATTGTACCAACGATTGAAATACTCTCGTTTGACAAGTTGGACTTCCGTTGGAACTGCAATATCAATATTTTCAGGATTTCAGATTCTGGAGTTTCGAAAAAAATGATTAAAAACCGATTTTTCATTGAACAAAGTTATTACAAATGACAAATACACAAAAATGATTGAATCTTCAATATTCATTCACATTTTTTATGCAAAGTAAGAATCTATTCCCCAAATCTCTTCAAATCAATGGAAATCGTGAAAAAAATGACTATTCATTAAATTGACTCGAAATCCTGATAAATCAATGAATCATTTCGATCGTACGATTGTGAACATACAGTGAAGCAATACCGGTAACATGGGAACGTAGAGAAAGACGATTAGGCAGGTAAAGCAGAAGCCAAAGTTGAAAAGAGTCTTCGAACCATCATTACCGATGTCCAGGAATAATCCACCGATTATAAAACCGAGGAAAACGTGCAAAGACATTTTCAGATATAAATAGTTCTGAAAAAAAAACAAACAAAAAAAATTAAACACGAAAAATTATCGAAGCATCAAATTAAATTGAATTAAATTTCATCAAACTTTTGTTTTTTTGTTTTCTATCATTTTCAATTGCAATTGAGGTGGAAATGAGATGGAAATTATTATTTTTTTTACTTCTTCGTGAACACTATGAGAAGAAGTGAAAATAAATCAATAAAAATAGTGACAGTTGTCAACAAATCGTTTGAACAAAAAATGTTGATATTCAAAACCTTTTTTTCTTTTTTTTTTTTTTCAATTCAGTTTCTTCAACTTCTTACCCTGTCTCTGTAACATTGGAGCATTCTTCTTCTAAAAAGAGTACAAAATTGTTCATGCCACGAAACCTTTGGCACGTCTCGTTTGATGGTCGATGAATTTTTTTCCCAGTTTTTAATTGGCAATAATGGGTATTTCGATTCAACGAGATTGACCATTCTCTCGACGTACTCGTTTCCATATTCTCCTGAGGATACTTCAATCACTGGTGAATGAAAAGATAAATAAAAATAAAGTGCCAGAAAGCAGAGGAAATCGAAGAAACACAATAAATATCGAATTTTCAACTCACAGAAATCCGCAGGATTATAATGCTTCGGACAATGGGCACCAATTTGCTCGAGAAAAGGAACAACGTTGTCGCTCGGACCTCGGTAAACGCATTGGCCTGCAGCGACCACGTAAACTTGATGAAATTTGTCGAAAATACTTGCACTCGGTGTGTGCACCGAACAAATTACTGTTCGACCACCTTGAGCCACTCTTCGTAAAAGATCAACGCATTGGGTCGACGACATTTCGTCTAAACCGCTGAAAAAAAAAAAACGATTTTGTTGACCTCTTGTTGATATTCTTAAATTTGGCAACTGGATTGACACACTGGGTCATTTTAGCCCAAACAGATTTTTTATTTCGAAAGTAAGTTAATTTGTTGAAATAAAACCTTTTTTTTTTAAATCTCGTCATGAGTATATTTTAATATAAAAAATGACAAAAGAATACGATTTTTGGATAAAATTCAAACTGTTGCACAAGTCAAAGTTTTCAATATTTTTTAAAAACTATTTAATTGAATATTCTTCCAATTTTTATGTTTGAAGGGTACTCGTAATTTTTTTCAACAAAAACCGATCGAAAGGTTCTCGAGGAAATTCGCTTCGGGTTAAATTGACCCGAAGATTAAATTTCCGAATTAAAACAAACAAAAAATTAAATATTAAAATAATTAGATTAGAAAAAAGTCATACGTGGTCGGTTCATCGAGAAATATAACCGGTGGATTGTTTACTAATTCGAGAGCAATCGACAGTCTTTTTCTCTCGCCACCAGACAATCTTTCCGTGACGGTGTTTCTTGCATTGTTCAATCTCAGTGTCTCGAGAATCTCAGCGACCTGCAATTTGTTGTTGTTGTTGATTGATCATTGCAGCAGAAAATTGTGAAAGTAGAGAAAAAGAAACGAAGAATAGTCTCGATCGTAAACTCACGATTGATTTTTTTTCTGCTTTGGTGAGACTGTTGCCGAGCTTGAGATCAGCAGCGAAACACATCGCTTCGTAAACTGTAAGGAGAGGCTGGACCAAATCTTCTTGCATAATGTAGCAGGAAAACTTTTTGAATTCTCTTACATCTCGAGAGCAACCGTTTATCGATATCGAACCATTTGTTCCATCGCATCTGTGAATCATTTCGATAAAAACGTTGAGGAAAAAAAATGTAACGTTAATTAAGTTTGGATAATTGTTCAGGTTATCGTTAGAAACGAACTCCATTGCAGCTTCCACTTTAGATCATTAAAACCTCGTCAATCATGACTCAAGTCAGCTCGAGATTGAAGCAATTATTGTGTCTGTAATTTTACCAAATGGACGGATTTTCTACGTAACAAGTTATCGATTAAGGTAGTTCGATCGTTACATCCTTTTCTTAAGATTTTATTGAAAATTTGGATCAATCTTCTTTAATGTCATATGCACGTGTATAATTAATTTTAGAAGGTTTCACCAAGCGGGACGTTCAGATATTTATTGATAAAAATCACAATTTTCGCTAGTCCCTCTAAAAGAATCTGGTATTTGTTACTGAAATAGTATTTAAATCATCAAACAAATTGGAAAAAAAGGCAAAAATAATTCTGCTGGTGGGCTGGAGGGTTGAATAATATGACGAATTTGTTTACATTCAAGATTCGGTTGAGTCGATATTAATTCAAGGTTGTTCGAGAGTTATGGCGACACTGGATGTTTTGTTTTTGTTTTTTTAAAACAAGAAAAAGTACATCTCGATAGTCTTTAGCAAAAGAGTCGTAAATAATAAATATATGCATGGGTATTTTTTGACATAATAAAAAATTGGTTTGTTTTCACGAGGAAATGAGACGCTGGTCAAGGTTAAAGTCAATTAACAGGTTCTATTATTTCTCGTTTCACATTGGGATTATTTTAAATGTTTTTTTTTATTTATTTTTTTTATTTTTTTTTTTTATTTTTTTTTTTAATGAAGAAAACGTCAAATAAAAAGAGAGAGAGAGAGAAAGAAAGTGAAAATAATACCTGTAGCCAGCAAGAATATTGAGAAGCGTCGATTTGCCAGCTCCAGATGGTCCCAGAATGGCTGTTAGTTCGCCAGACCTAAACTGTCCACTGATGCCTCTGAGGATGAGCTTTGAACCTGGAGATGAGCAAAAAAAAAATCATCAATGAGTAAAAAAATAATTTGTAAAAAAATGTAAATACATTATCGGGATATTCGATTTTCTCGTTAGTTTCGCTTGCACTTTGTGGACAAGTAATTGCAGCTGTAAAATGAACAATTTCAAGGTCAGACGTCTCGTTTGGAAACTTCAAGGACGACGTGTGCTCAAGAGTGTGCACTCAGATCGTATGCAAAATGTTAATACGCTGCTTTCAAAATGGTGTTTGAGCAGAATTTAAAATTTCTTGTAGGGGAGCAAAAAGGAACAACAACCAAATTCTGTAAAAAAAAAAAAAATTCATCGTTCGAAAACTTTGAATTATTTGAACGATTATTAATAATGGAAATTCCCAAACAAAAAAATATACAAATTTCGAAAAAACGATTGAAAAATTGAAAAATTCGACTTCGCTTGTACAACAGCCCCGGAAAAAGAGTGTTTAAATGGCCCGATCGTTATTTCCATGAAACAATGAACCTGCTCAACGGTGAATGAACTTGTGATGGGATAAAGAAAGTTTAACGCGTTGCAGGCTAAATACGAACGATGAATTGAAAATTCTCATCATGCTCTCGGAACCTACACTTATCAAGACAATGCTTAACGTGACGAACAATTGAGTGTGACAAAAAAATATACATATGTAGAAAAAAGTTTCAAACCGTGGGTACGAATCACCCACACACGAAACTACAAAATTTTCCATTTGCAATTCTTTCTCGTCGTACGGATCCACGATGTTTGTTGACGTTTGACGTTTTTCGAGCCCAAAAAAAAAAAAAGAAACGAAGAAATTTTTGAAAAATCCATGCAACAAACAATATTTCAACGAAATTATCGACGTCCAAATTGTGCGATAAAAAAAATCTTGTAAAATCGAATAAAATTGTGTATTTTTTGATAAGCAATCGTCGAAGTCGACGAAGGAAAAGGGTCGAGGCAAAAACGAAAAAAAAATTATCTGTGAGCAAATTTATAAATGTATTTCCGATCGTTGACCCAACGTCAATTTATTTTCAGATCAAAAATCAATGAGCTACGTTCAAAAGGAAAATCAATAAGGCGAGGTCACCTTTGGCCAACTATCGACAATCGAGGTGACCGTGTATTATATTAATTCGTAATGAGGCACTGATTAACAAGAGTATATTCGAGGAGTCTATGCAAACGAGTAGAATACTCGTAGCATAGAATTTAAATAAACCTCGAGCTGCGCGAGTAAAGTCTCGGGACATGGCTTTAAAAAGAAAAAAAAAAAAAAAAGCCAGTAGATCTTCAGTCCGGGATTTTTTTACGTGGCTTAGCATAGATTTGGAGAATGTTGAAAAAAGTATTAAAAAACGGTGCTTTTGATCGTTTCTATTCCCGTTATTAGACGGAACCATAAAAACGTCACGAATTCAATTAACGAAAAAAAAAAAATTGAGGCAATTCCGAAAAATTTGTCACGTCAAAGTTTATATTTGAGAGTAAATAAAAAAAATCACGCAAGTAGCTAATTATTTTTTTTTTACGTACTGAGATAAAGAGATGTGCGTGAACTAATAATTGAAAAAAAAACGAGCTAGTCTCGCACTTTAATCGAATGTTGTGCGCGATCAAAAGTTCCAATGACGAGCCAATGATTCATCGATGATCAAATGACTAACGAACCTGATTTTCCAATGGTTTAATAAACGCGTATAAAATCTCCGAACGAAATCAAATGATTAATGGAATCTTGGCGTTTTCATTGTCACTCATTTTGCATTAAACATGCAATTAAAAAAGACACGTGGCTACGAAGAAGGAAAAAAAACATTATCTCGGCTTCGTTGATGCAAATTGACATCTGACGCTAATGCAAATTTTAAAATATTGCGTGTACGTGAGTTTTATGGAGATAAAAATGCACGCTGTCAATTTGACCAAAAAATGCATATCATTTTAGGCAACGAGTGATTGATCAGGATAAAAAATTGTTGACCGTGGACACAACATTGTAAATAACAGGTGTTTTTAATTCATTTTGTTGTTTAATTAACAAGCTGTCGAAGCGTTTTGACGAGAAACGTGAAAAAAAATGCACAAAAGCTTAATTATTGCATCCTTTTTTTTTGCATTCATTATCTCATTTATCCTCATTCTAGTTTTGAATAATTACGAAAAAAAAACTCTTTTCGTTGTGACTTATTCTTTTTTTTTCACGGTCAAGATAGATTTTTACTCGAGTATAAAAAAACTGTTGTCATGGCCACCGAGACACGCGATTCATAGACTTAGATCGTGGATTCACCAACAACAAAAAATGTTGTAAATGCCTTTGAGGAAAGAGTCCCGATTTGCGATCATTCCATTAGCATTTTTTTTTCACTGCAAATCCTCTCGTAGCTGATTTTATTAAAAATCCGGATTTTTGATAAACGTCAACAGGGAAATGCAAACGTTTTATTCACGTTTTCGGGACAAAGAATTAATTTATTGATTTTTTTGATGAAAACGTACAAATATTTTCCGAGGAAGAGAAAACATGATAAAAAAGTAGAAAAATTTGTTACAGATCTTCACGAAAGTCTTTTTAAGCAAAGAAACTAAAATTAAATATAATTAAAAAAATTTTAAACTTATTCTATCCACGAAAAAACTAAAACGAGATTCAAAACAAGTCGAAAAAAAAAAAAAAAAACAGAAAAAAAAATCGTTTAAAACGTTGTTTTCAATGATAGAATTAATTGTTACGAAATTTCGTTGAATTCCAAACCAATTAGACCGATTTTATGACAGCACTAAAACTACAAACGAACGAAGTAAAAAATAAGTTTTACGTACTTTTTCTTCCACTAGGCACCGTGTAGGTAACATCGTTAAATTCTATATCAATCGTCGGCTTTTTCTTTTCCTTGCCAAACGACCAATCTTCCGCTGCCATGTTTATCTTTTAGTGTTTTGTCGAAACAGTCCTGTGCGTTCAGGCGATCGCTATATTCGTAGTTAGACTTTTTCGTCCAATGGTACCGCATCAATTTTTGTGTCGTCCGGACATCCTTCAAGTTCTTCGGATTCACTTTATAATCGTATGCAGATATTGTACGTTCTGTTGTCCAAAAAAATCAGGTTCTTTAGTTCGTATTATGACGGGAAATTATGCAAATCTGACAAACTAACGTCATAGACGCATTCCCAAAAGGACAACGACACAATATTTTTCGAAAGAGGTTTAAAAAAAAAATGAATGGAAGATTTTAAAGACGAATGGACCAAACTTAAATGCTAAAATATATCTTCTCTTGTTATTATTATTATTATTATTATTATTTTGTTATTATTATTATCATGACCGTCGAAATGATAGTGAGACCATTTTCCATGACCTTATTTTGACTTACGACAAAATAAAATCGTTGTCTTTGATAAGAAAGCGTATTATCGAGACAAGGTGAAGGCTAAATTTTGAATCGTTCAACTACGAAGAAAACTACGGAAACTGCGTGGATGGAAAATTTTTCATTCAACAATAACGAAAATGATAAAATTTCTTTATATATGGGATTTCGCGTTGAACTTCTGCACTGTGGCAAAGATCATTTGAAATTAATACAACGATACGTTGTCATTGAAGATAGTAGCCTCGTTTCAGTCATGTTGAAAAGTGAACTCTTCGGTTAAGTTTAAAAAACTTGTATTTCACTGCATATCAAAACTTCTAACGCGTTTATCTCAAAAAAAATGATGAAGTAACAAAGCCGATTAGGATCAACCTCGTTAATTGGATATTATGAGTAATTCCAAGAGATAAAAAAAATCTGATGAAATTAGCATCAGTGTCAATTGAATGCAGAACAGCCCATAGCAAGTAATACGAATGCACATGTCAACGTGTTATCGGAACTCTCACTTGCCGGGATTTATCAGCAATTTTATCGCGACTATCATTATTCCGGTCTGGCCCACGCGTTACGAACAAAGATCGCTTTGTAAACCGAATTGAAATGCGCGAACGATCGATAAAAGGGCCGGTTGTTTCAGACTGGAATAAAACAACGGCAAAGTTCCTCGATTTCAATACACAGCTCGAAAAACTACAGCAAATTAAATCGTACATTAATCAACTGCATTTCCGGCGTCGAATTTAGCAACAAAAATAATCACCGGAAGTCTATGTTGACCGGAAATCAAACACTGAAACGAACGATTGTCTTGACGATTTTCGTAGCGAATAATTTCGACAAATGTTTTTCATACCTTCGTTCAATCCTCGATTCAATTGCTGTCAATCAAAAAATCTTTCTTTTTTTCTTGTTTATTCCCAATTTCCCCCGATCACAATATCCTCAATGTCTTTATTCTTAAACCTCATTCGTTAATTACATCACGAAACATAGTTATCGATCTTTTCACATACACACGACACTTTTGTAACGTTAATTCTTTTGTGCTTTCGTATCTTTCGAATCGATTGTCAAGAGATGTTTGCTGAGGTTTCTTTTATGTTTGTTTTTATTTTTTTATTTATTGTTTGTGCTTTTTGATGACATTCAAAGGTTCTACGAAAATTGAAAAACTTAACGATTCCTGCTTACGCTTTCTAACACTCGTGGGTGAACATCGTGCGCGAAGAGTGACGGTGAACTGAGTCTTTCAACCAGTCTGACTCTTGATAGCCTACGAGAGACCCATTCCGGATATTATTGGGTGGAGGTTCGAATGGTGCTCTCTGCTCGCGCTACGCATTTTCTTTGTCCCTCGTGTTTACTACTTCTTCGTACACTATTTTCCACATCCATTCGTCTATATATATGTATTTACACTTTTACACACAAATGTAAATCTTAAGGTTAATGTGTGTGTTCGTGTTTATTCGCATGGCATTTGGTGGATCGACAGCTGCATATATACACGGGGATTTGTGTACAAATAAAGGCCGAAAGGGAGAGGGAGAGTGGAAGATAGAAACGAGAATATCGAGCTAGCAGAGCAGCCAACAGTAAATAATGTCCCTGGCACAGACATAGAGAGACCAGAACTAACCTACTCTACAGGTCGATTCCACAGTGATCGACCCTGAATCTATTCGATTTCTTACCTCGATCTATTTACACATTTTTTTCTTTGCTTTTTTCTTTCAGTCTCAGTCTGAGTCATTTTTTATTACGTTTCTGCAGCAATTAGAGTGGAAAGTAGCGATTGCATAAGTTTCTTTTTTCTTAAAGCTCGACATGACGAGAATTTATTATTATTCTATATCCATTTTTTTTTTGAGGGTTGGAAGCTTGTTTTTGCTAAAAAGGCACAAAGAGTTCGTCAGCAGCATGTCGGATTTTTTTTGCATTCTTTATTTTTCGGTTGATTTTTTGCGAAGCTATCGACCCGTGTGTCACTTCTGAAAAATGAAAATATCTTGAAAGTTTGGTACAATTCTTTTTTAACAATTTGTTTTTATCTGTTTACTCTGTAAATTTGCGAGATTTTTTGTTTGTTATTCCGTTTGTCGATCTTTACACGACTCCATTTTTTTCAACTCCGAGACAGTAGTTTTGTTTTGTTTTTGTTTTTCTATATTTATCAGGGCATTTTTCCGTAAACGTTTTTCGAAAACAAAAATCTTTGAATACCTGTTTCGTGTCCATATTCCATATCAGCGTTTTGTAATTTAAATTTGTTTTCAATCCTTTATTCAGCTAAATTACATGGTGCTTCAAGGTACCCTTCATAACAATTTTTTATTTTTTTTATTCTTTATTATCTTTTAATAAAGTGGTTTTGCGGGTTCTGGTTCGTGAAAAAAAAAAAAAAAAAACAAAACAAAAAATTCCGTATAGTCAAGTTCGTACTATCGGAGCAACTTGCCTCGAATTATTTTGTTTTTCTGTAAGGAATACCGGCTTGACTACGGGGTTGCAGATGCAGCGAAGATGACGTTTTGCACTAGCCAATGATAATTTTCTTCTCACTGGAGCTGGTTTCGTTTGATGATCATAAATTCCTTGTTTCTTTACCGATTATTATTCTTTATTATTACTCGCAATTTAAAACTTAATAAGTACTTCACGATTTTTTATTTCGATTAACTCGAGTAATTTTCGCTAAAACATTTTTTTATTCGAAATTTTATTTCGCAAATTTATTTCAATATCAATATTTTTCTAAATTAATAAAAAATGCTGTAATACGAATCCACTGTAAATTTATTTGATATTCGTATTAAAATTCGTATTAAAAACTCTTGTGAAAATTTATCACTCAATTCATGAGTGTGGAGCAGCCTTTTTTTAGCTCAAATAGTTTGACACTCAATTCGGTTTTTCTTCTTCATCGTTTTATGGTAAATATTCTTTGAAGATACATTTTTCTAAAACGACTTTATAGCAGCGCATGAATCTCGTTTTATGGTTCATCAGCTGTCAGCCTTAGGAAAACGGTTTTTTTTTGCTACTAAAGAACATTCAATGTCACTATTTTGCCTCGTCATAAACGACGTTGCGGATAAATTTGTAAGTGGCTGTGGAATTTTCACATTTCCAGCGAAAAAAAATGGCGTTAAATCTCACGTGCAAAACAGTGGGAACGTAGCGTTAGTGTTTCGGAATCATCGATGATAATCTACGAGACACGCTGCTTTCTTGGAGAATGCAATTGCAGGAAGAACAAAAAAAAGAAGTAGTTTTAACGCGGTCGTCGACCGCACCATGCTCGAGACGCATCGCATAGTCACCGAACGATCACACATGGGCGATAAATAGTGTCGAGATCACGTTCGAGATGCCAAGATGCATTTCTTTTGTTGTTTTTTTTTAAATTCAATCGTAGAAATATTTACGCGATAGATAAATAAACCGTGAATAATATTAACGATCCTTCGAACCTCTGCATCATCAAAATAAATATGTTATTCAGTGTTTGTTTGTGTGTTAAAAAAAAATATTAGAGTTTCAAGCTTCGATTCGTTAATTCCATGGACGAACGATCGTCCACAAATCTGTTATGCTTTGTGAGATCGTGTGAGATTCACAACACGATGTTAATTCCTGGAGATGGATTTTCTTATTTTATTTCATTCGAACTCTCAAAATAAACATTTATTATGTTTGACATCGTATTTGTTGTCCCTTTTCAAGAATTTCGAGTCACTCATAAAAAGATATTGAATCCCTTCGATCCTTTGCGTTTTTCAAACGTTATAAAATGACGAAGAAAAAAAAGTAGTTCGAGGAGATCGAAAGCGATAGGCGAACAGTCAATGTGGTTCGGCCACGAAGTTAGCCTCGAGCAAGGTCAGTTTCAAGGTCAGTGTGAGATTGGGTGATCGTGTTTGGCCATGCACTGGCTCGCATATCAATTGCTTAACGGAAAGTAGTTTTTCTGCACTTCTGATGGTGATAATCAACTCAGTTTAAAAAAAATGGCTTCTCGGTCGAGTTTTCCACAGTTTACTTTTTGGCCCTCGTGCACGGTGCACATGCGATGCGGCAGTACACAAAGAAAAAGTGGCTGAGAGAAAAAATGTTGTGGGGTCTCACAGGAACATCTCAGTTTAGTGAAGTGGGACAAAGTCGAGTTAAAGTGATGGGCTGGGCTCGTAAAACTTGAAACGGTATATGGAGGAACATTAAAAATGAAATAAAAACACGTTCGGTCTATTGCTGAAAATTAACATAATAATAGATGCAGAGCCGTGTTGCATTTGTTGTTTTTTTTTTGTGGAAAACTGTTTTAAATCTCTCCGGCTACACTGATAATTTCGCATTTCTTTGCATTTTGTATAAAACACAATTTTAGGTTAACTTTTTGAAGCCGAGTCCGTAGCCTTCTTCGATGTCGTTCTTTTGCAAAATACTGCTTGCGAAGTCATGGAAAAATCCTAAAGACTTTGTGTGATATAATCGCCGGTTCGTAAAAATGATAAAACGGAAAAAATCCTCGATATGACTTTTTTCAAATTTACCCTCAACATTTCGATCTTTGAATGTCGATAAGGTTTCGTTTTGCTTGGAAAGTTCATAAAAAAGTGACTTTTTTAATCGTTAGCCTTTTGCTGATAAATATTTTTTTGTTGCACTTGACAGTCTCGAACTTGGGATCAAATGTGTTTATGATAATCTCTCAAAGACGAACTTTTCTTGCCATTTCGATTACGTCGTAATTCACGAAATAAAAATTAAAAAAATCGTAAATCTGCCAATTTGAAAAACCCCAAAAAATAAAATGATAAACATTCGATTTTTTTTCTCTCAAAAAGGAAACTTTGAATCCATTTTATTTAACAGGATGAAGAATGAGCGTGGGCGAGGAAAATAAAAAAACAGTAATTCTCCAAATAGTAACATTTTTCGTTTGTAATTTAATAAGACGAGTTATAAAAAATGGTTATATCGACCGGTTTGAAAAATGCGCATCGTTCGATTTGGAAATCAGCATTAAAGCGATAAATCTTAAAAACAAAAAAGAGAACTGGTGATTTAAGGAGTTTGAATTTTCAGAGCAATCCGTCGTTGCGACTGAATTTTTATCGAAAACTTTGTTGGATACGTCGAAAATAAAATTTGCAAAAATCCATTATTTCCATAACTTCATTAGTTCCATGGAAAATCCATTGAATTTCATCGGCTATTCCAACAGTTTATTCTCGACGAATGAAGCGTCGTTCAACTGGATTTTAAAGAAAAGAAAATAATTAAAAAAAACACAATAACAATTTATGGACAAGACGATGGTTTCGGTTTCGGCATATCCAACAAAACGTTTGTCAACATTAATCAAACTCTTTTTCAAAAAATATACACTAGTTAACTATGCACAATTTATATAATAATAATAATAATAATAATATATATAACGTTTTAGTATTTTTTTTTTTTCGTTTTTTTTTTCAATATTTTTTTATGTCTCTTATAAAAAAGTTAATTTTATTTGGTTTTGAACCTGTGTACGATAGACCTGGCAAGATGATGTACTCGTGCGTATTCGCAATGGGTACGAAATAAATATATATTTCGTAATTACAGACTAATTGTAAAAAGTGAGATGGGCACGTCTCATTATTTCGAAAAACCTTGTCACATATCCTCCAGTATTTTCTATGTATTCTTCGAATATTTTGCTGTTTTTGAGTTCATTATTTTTCAAATCGATTGCACAATGTTGATGATGACCTTTGGGTGCTTTGGACGAGACAAAAAATGCTAAAAAAACGTATCCAGCAACGAAGAAGCTAACGATTGTCAAATGCAACTACTTTCATGATTTTTTGTTTTTTTTTTTTGTTTTTTCTCAATGGAAAAATAGCAGAGTACCGATGACACTTAATCAATTTACAAAATCATCGATAATAAATAAATTAGGTGATGAAAATCTTTCGTTTTTAAATAACGAGAAGTGCTCATGTCTTTTAACTTATTTTAACTCCTAATCTCTCTTTCTCTCTCTCTCTCTCTCTCCCTGTCTCTCTCGCTCTTTCTCTCGTTTTGCTCTTATTTCTCCTCTTCATTACGTAGTCGCTGCATTTTAAGATTGCGCTTATCGTACAAGTATGTTACAAAGTAACAACATTTGTAAACTCACTTCCGAAGATTTATTGTAGAAAAGCTTGAATATTTATGTATTTACATTGTGATGTATATGGTTTTTTGCAATTGGCAGAAAAACGAATATTCAATGAGGTTTTTCCTTCTTTTTGTTTTTTCCAATTCTCCTCTAATGATTATTCCCGCAGATTGAAAGCTTCACGTCTAATTCTTAAGTGTAGAAACATTAACAAGTTGCAGAGATTCGCATCAAACGTGTAAAAGATTTGCGAATGATTTGATGAAATTCCGAGATTAAACACGATTGTAAAATTTTTTAGTAAAAAAAGGTCGATACGAAAATTAAACTCTTCGTCAATAGCAACAAAGTACATTTCCGGATTAGTCGAGATCTTAACGAGAGGCAAATAAATGAAGGAGTTTGTATGGTTTTATCGTAACAGCGGTTCACAGCCATCGGCGAATTGATAATCGTCTCTCGTGTGCTGAGCTCGTTACTACAATATAATTATTAATTAAGTAATTGCACTTAGGAGTTTTTTTATTATTGCGAAAGAGCAGAAAAAATGGTGTTCGATTAATTTGGACGGAGAAAAAAAGAGAGAGAGAGAGAGAGAGAGGAATAAACGAAAAAAAGCCCTCAGCCTCTGGACATTTAAGAATTCCTGCATCGGAGTCGACTAAAAACAATTGTTTAGACGAACGTAAGTATATTTAAAAAAAAAAAAAGAGAGAAAGTACCCTGAACAACGAATACGTCACAATAACGGTCACTTTACCGTTATTTTTGTGTCCTTTGTTAAAAGTATAAGCAAATAAATAACGTTGAATCACCGAATCTCTGGCGATAATAAAATGTTATGCATTTGGACTCGTCCGCTCCCTCGTTCGCGAGAGAGAAAGAGAGAGCGAGCTCGTAACTCACGAACCAAACTTGGAAGTGTCTTTTTTTTAAAAGTAAAAACATAACCCACAAGATAAAGGGATCTCTAAAGAAAGAAAACGACTTTAGTTTATCTTTCGTTACTCGCTCGAGTGAGATCGGACAATTTGATCGAGAAGCTCGATATTTTTTAATTGTAATCACTCAACCCCGCACGATGACGTTTTTATAAAGACGTCGTTCCTACGAAATTGGCTTGATAACCGGAACCAATAGAGTTTCTTATCTGAAATGTATTTTTTTTCTTCTTCTTTGTGTTGCGAAAAAAGTATTGCACTTTTTTTTGCTTATGTACGTTAAGATTCCTCTTTCTGTTTCTGCTTTCACGAGCTCGTTAAGAATTGTAGATATTTTTTGTCTGTTTTTCTTATTTTACCGAACTGCTTTCAATTTCCAACGGAGAAACATGTACGCGGCGATTCTTAAAACGACGAATATGAGAATCAGGGCAAGAATGTCCAAAGTAAAATCGGCGTCGAGCATGTCCAACTCCTCGAGTGTCGTTTGTGGGTCTTTGAAGTGACAGTAAACCTGGAAAAAAGGAATTGTACATTAGTTTTTCTTATTCAACCATGTTTTTTACGAAAAACAAAAGGTAAATGAAACGTTTTTGCAGAAAATATCCAATTTATTCTCGAAAACGTTTTGTGTGGCGAAAAAAAGAACCGATTTTTGTAAAGTTCTTCGTGGGAATCTTTAAAAATGCTTTTCTGACTTGGAGATTTGGCAAATTCGAATAAAACAGTATAAAATATTTTACCTGTCGACATTTGAGCTTCTGTCGAGCGAAGGAATATGTTGCCAAAGCAGTTGCCTCGAAACCATATCTGATGTAACTTAAATACGTGATCCATCGTAAATAAACTGGTATGGCATCAAAACTAACGAAAAATCCAGAGAACAGAAGAAACGGTACTGACATAACCGGTGCCAAGAAAACACCGTTTTGCACATTCATCGCAGCTCCAACTACGAGCCCAATCGACTGTGCAACGAAAGATATGAGCAAGCAAGCTCCCAGGAACATACTGAATCTCATCATGTCTGCTGGTTGACTCGTCATGAAGTAAACAATCACTACATAAATTATGCAGAATATCGACTGAAAACAAAATAAGGAAAACCCATTTTAAGACAATTATTTAAATTTAATTCATTAAATTTGAATTTAAACGAGGAAGGTCGGGCTGTGAGACTTTTTTCCAAATTTTCGACATTTTTCCAAATTTGTTTTTTTCGACATTTTTCCTATTTTTTCCTAAATTTATGATTCTGTATTACAGAATAGTCGAAAAAAGTTGAATTTTGTACTTTTTCGTTTAAAAAATTATTATATTTTGCTTTTTAGCGACAAATATCATTGTATTTTGTATTTTAAACAAATAAAATTATTCAATAGCCACAAGAAAGTCGGGAGAAATTATACTCAAGTTCCGAATTGTCATGTGAAACCACGTGAAACTTTACGTTTGAGAAAAATCTGTCATCGCGCGACCAATGTGTACAGTGTACGCAGCGTAAACGCTGATGAGTTAAATAAATGCACTGAAAATTCTTATGCAACGATCAAACATTAAATAAAACGAATTTGATGAACTATTGCAAATATTTATAGTCGAATGTCAACATTAACCATTTATCGCGATTTTTTTCGTCGTTTTTTTTACTCTTCAGAAAATATTGCCTAACAAATCTTTACAAAATATATTTGCAGCCTGATCAAATATTGATTCATAAGATTCGTTGAATACGTCAAAATCTTATGAAATGCAAAGGAACCGACCTCAAAATATTATAAAAAATCAACTATTGTAAAAAAAATTGTTATCATAAAATCGTGAAATTTCGTACATAGAAAAATGAAGTTTATTTCGAATTTTATTTGTGTGAAAATTGATATTTTACCTGGAAGGGCAAGTCCGAAACTGTAATCGCAAGATAATAAGATTTGAGTGAATACCATCGATTGAAATTTTCTTTCGTAAGCACTGGCATTTCCAAAGGAACTAGAAATAGATAAGAGAGAAAAAAAATACAGAATAAAATTTCATCAAAATTTGGAGTAGATTATTGATTTTTTGTTTCAATAAATACTCACAAGATAAAATGGTGATTGTCATCGAAGTGTACATGAGGAAAAGCATATTAAAGAATAGAAAACCCAAGTTGCTCAATACTTTGGCTCCATCATTTCCAATATCGTAGTAGAGAGCGCCGATCAAAAAGCCAACAAGAATGTGAGCGAACAATCGAAGGTACATGAGAGTCTAGAAAAGTTTGAATTATTAATTTATTTATTTTATTTATTTATTTACATTTGCCCGAGAATAATCGAAATAACAAAAAAAATAATAAAAATAAAAATAATCTGACATAATTATATGGAAAAATAAAAAATACGTTTGCTAGTTGTGATCGAAATAACAGAAATAAAAATAAAAATGATTTTGTAGTATTGTAAAATGAAAACTTTAAAAAGTTCTGACAAAAAAGTTGTGGAAAAAGATTATTTTGATGATTCTTACCCAATCTCTTCGACTGAAGAGCAAAGTTCTTTTGAGAACGATCCAAAATTGCTTAAATTCTGAAGTTGGATATCTTTTGGGCGTGACGACCATCGTTTCGTCCAGTAAAGCTGTTTCAACGTTATCCTTTTTGTCTTCGATTGCAAGTGTCGTTTCGTCTCCTGAGATTCGAAAAAAGTATAAATTCATTGAGGAATTGGAGTAAAAGAAAAATTGCAACTGGAGAAAGAAAAATGGATGAAAAACTTGAAAGTTTACTTTTTTGACGAATGAAAGTGAAGAAAGAACGTGTGATTTGAGAAAAAATTGAAGGTTTACTGTATTTTTTATAAAAATAAGAAGAATTTTGGAAAATTGACCTTGTTTGACGATGTCATTCGTAGTCGAGCTCGGAATGATATTGAGATTGGCGATTTCGTTGGCCTTATTTTCTGGAAATTTGTCTTCGATCGTACTGGCGTCGTTTTTGTCTTTGCTAACGATGTCTTTCATTTCTTCTGGATTTTTCGATAAACCGTATTTCCAACCGGGTCTTTCGTTCTCAGTCGAAACAACCGAATTGTTGAGAGGTTCGCCCTTGAGATCGGGGAACGGTTGACCCGAGCGAATATCGTGCTTTCCATTTTTAATTGCGTTTACGAGAGTCTTTATGTTGTCGCCGTATTCACCGCAGGCAACTTCGATTACTGGTGGAATAAGAAAAAAAATAATTAATAAATCATATAAATATTAATACCTTCATGAAATTATTGCAAAAAATAGTCCATTTTTCGTTTTAAAAAAATAACTTAAATATTTCAAAGAAAAAAAATCACCAAAAAAACAAAAAATCATCAAAGATTTTTCATTTGTAGCAAAGTTTTCAAAATATCAAAAAATTCAAAACAAACGCGAAGTTATTTATGTTCCTAAATTTATCAATTTCGAATAAATGCCAAATATTTGGAGTAGAATTATTGAAATAATTGTTACAACAGAGTCCACTTTTGTACAAAAAAAAAAAAAAAAAAAAATTGCATAAAAAATTCTAAAAATCAATTGGAAAAGACAAATTCAATAAATAAAAACTATTTTATGGTTAAGCCGTGATTATTGATTCGTAAGTGATCTTGACCCTGGACAACGAAACTGTGAAAAAATTCTTATTCTCTTCTCGTCGACTCTGAGGCCATTGGGAAGAAAATGAACGAGTATCGAGCCCGGAGTACCTCAGGTACAACGTACAAGAGACACAGGTGTAAATTTGTATTGTAGAATTATTGAAAAAAAAGAAAGAAAAAAAAAATGACAAAAAAAATGAGACCTGAGGTAAACGTTTCACGAGCTGCGTCAATAGTCGTAAAAACGAGAAGATCTCTTTAGTCGTCTAGTGTGAATTAATAGCTGGTGAATGTTCGAAGTCTTTTAAAAATGCAAAATTTTATGTGTACAAATCGCTTAATACTGCAGATGACATTTTTTCCCCGTTTTCATTAAAATTCTAGAAATAAATGTTTTATTGTATGAATGACGTTTGTCAGAATGAGCTCTTTTATGTAATTTACGATATTTTATTACATTTGCAAAGGCAATTATGAATGTTTCACGATTATGTAAACTTTAGTTAAAAAAATTCGATCGCTTTGGCGAGACAATCGTCTTGACGACATTTTCAACTTAAAAACCGTGCGAGCTAATAAAAAAATAGGAACATTGCAGAATTATCGGGTCTCTGAGACCCCTGAGTTAACGAAAAACTGTATCCATGGCAATTAACGAATATTTGAATACTTTGGCGAGAAATAAAATTGTAACTTGAAAATAATGATTGAAAAACAACTATTTTGACAGTTTAATACTTACTGAAAGATGCAGGATTGTGATAACTGGGACAATTGAGTCCCTGGAATCGTAAAAACGGTACGAGTTGAGAGGTCGAGCCTTGATAAACGCATTGACCTTCGGCCAGAGTATAAAGGGCATCGAACATTTCGAACAAACGAGCACTTGGCTGATGTATCGTACATATTATCGTACGTCCACCCCGAGCAAGTGTTTTTAGCAGCGATATGCATTGGAAACAAGAGGATGAATCCAGGCCACTGGAAAAAATAATGAAATAAGATTAAGCTAATTCCTTCGTGTCTTAGGATCGATTAACAAAAGTATTTAAAATGTAATGGTTCAGCTTATCTTTAGGGAAAATCAGGAGGGGAAATTACAACAAAATTTCGTATGAAAATTACATGATTACTGAAAAATTGATCGTTTTCATTGACAAAAAAATGAATAATTAAATGAATACCCGGACGATCTCGTTTCAATTGTAAAATATTAATGTTGAGAGATAAAAATTTGCGAATTTTTTGTACATAATCGTCACTGAAGGTGAAAGTGCGCAAATTTTTATATTTTTGCAAAAAGTCGATCAAAAAAAAACTCAAATAACAATAAAATGTTATCAAAGGTTGTTTTAATAGCCCAATTTGATACGTAATCGGTATGAGGATGCAGAAAATGCATAATCGAAATCTTTGTCGCGAGAGGAAAAAAAAAGACTCTTGACACCATTTAATTGCTTCGAGTGAAAGTATCTGAGGCAAGAAGAACTTTGAAAAAGTAATTTACCGTGTCTTTGCTTTCTCTGGATCGAAGATTCGTTCGAAAAAGTTTAACGTCGCGAATCGTAACAAAAAAAAAGAAAATAATATTCAAACTCCAATAGGTTTCGGGTACGATTGGGACAAAATGAAACTTGAGACGTCGGTCTTAAACGTTTCTCGAGAAAATTTTCCACATTGGATCAACAAAGTAATAATCGTTATTAACGTTCGCAAGACTGTTCACTTGTATAAATACTTTTTCCCCTTCCTCCATGACCTTGATGAGGTTTACTTCGATATTTACTCGTATAAGAAAAAAAAGAGGATAACGAGGGTGAATGAAAATGATAAAACGATGATGCACAGAGGGAGAAAGGTTGCTCACCTCGTTGGCTCGTCGAAGAACATTATAGGAGGGTTGTTGACCAGTTCAAGGGCTATAGAGAGTCGTTTTTTTTGTCCTCCACTCAGGTTCGAGGTCATTGTGCGTCGATGTTCCGCCAATCCCAGGGTCTCAAGAATTTCTTGAATCTTTAACCAGATCACAGAAAAAAATGTTAATTCGCTTTTTAATCTTCTTTTACACAAATTATCGTTAATTGCTGACAACATTTTCAATCCTTTTCATCAGAATTAATTTTTTTATCATGTTCTATTATAGGAAATAACTTACCACTTCTTCCTTTTCAGTTTCAGGAAGGCTGCTACTAAGCTTTAAACTCGATGCTACTTTCATGGCCTCTTCAACTGTCAAATTTCCGTGCAATTGATTGTCCTGCATTATGTAGCACGAAAGCTTTCTGAACGCACTTAGATTCCTTTCGTGGCCATTCATTGTGATGCTACCCTCCACTCCACTCGTTCTATGAAAAAAAAAAAAAAAATCAAATTTTTTAATAAATGCAACAAAAAAAAATACAACTTTTATAAATTCAGGGACAAAATATTCTAAACAGTCAATGAAAATCATGTTATTTTTGTAAAGTAGTCAAATAAATGATTACTTTTGTATATTAAGTAATCGATATTTTAAAAAAATCATATTTTTTAGTAGAGGCAGAAAAAAATATAACTTTTGGAAATCAGCGACAAAATATTCTCCTGAAAAGTCAATAAAAATAGAGTAACTTTTATAAAGTAGTGAAAAAAATGATCACTTCTTTCTATTAAGTAAATAAAAAAGCAATTATTTTTGACAAGTCACGAAAAATTGTGACTTTTGTCAAGCCTCAAACATGGGAATATCGTAAAACTAGAAAAAATAAATATATCTTTGTGACTCGAATGAAGAAATCGTTGTTCCTCTACGTTTTTTTTTTTGCCATTACAAAATGAGGGTTTTATGATATTGAAAAAAACTAAATAATGAATTGGACGAGGTTGAAAATAACATTAACAACTGTCTAGAATGGATCAATAAATATATTTCTTTGTTCCTGAATGAATAGTCTTTCCATTTGAGTTTTTAATCTCGATCTAGCGGCGATAAATAATCTACAAATTTTTCGCTTTTTTTTTTCTTCTTTTTATCGAGGTTTCTCAACATATTCTAATGCGAACAACACATTGTCTTAGTTATGTCGAAATATTTCCGAGATACCAAAAAGCAAGTTGCGTGGTCATCGTCCAGTGATTCCGATCTTTCCTGACACGATAACGATTCGATGGAAAAAAAATGGAGTAGAAAAACTGGAATTTGTTCTTTCTTAAAATTCAATTTATTTTTTCGTGTTTTTCTAATCGATTTTAATATAATTGGGATTATTATTTTTGCTGTGGGAGATATAATTTTAATTTTTAATTGTGACTAATTGTCCTGAACAAAAAAATTGATGGAACCCAAGAGGAACCTCGAATATTTCGTTAATTCTTTGCTTTTTTTTCTCTTTTTTGATCCGAAGAAAAAGATCTGAGAGCAAACCGGTTTATCAAAACGATAATAAAAAAAAAAGTCCCCATTTGCGATGCTGCAACTTTTTTATGTACAAAATACTCGTCTCCCAGTTTTTCCTCGTTCTGTTCGATGAAAAATAAAGAAAAAAAATAAAATAAAACAAAAAACAAAAAAAGAGGAACCGATATTATCGTTTCGCAATGATCCAACGATTTTTGTTTTTCAAAATAAAATACTATAAGCTTGAGAAATATCTATAGTGCATACGGAAATCGCCTTGACACTACAATGACCCGCCAATGTACGTGCATGTTAATTAATCCGTTCTCACAGCGCCATAATAACAACCGTCGTTCAAAGCTTTCGCACGAGCAACTAAACAACAATTTTTTTTATTTTTATTTTCCACTTTTATTGATTTACGATAATTTGAGTTAATGTCAAAAATGTTTATGAATTGATTTTTGTAAAAAAAATGTCAAAATTTCAAATGAAAATGTTTAAATAAGTTTCTTTTTCTCATAAATTCCCTAAAAACATTAATTTTTTTATATTTTTTGACTCTTTTGAAAAGAAAAATGTTTTTGAAGAGTTCTCTGTTAAAAAAAATCCTTAAACGTCAAATTTTGCAATATTATGATTTTTCTTAGTGGAATGAGATTTTGACGAAACGAACAAACCCATTTTATAGACAACGTCGATGACGTAATGTACGTGAAAACTTAGAAACCACAAGTTTCTCGTCTTGACACACACGAAGCATGCGACGGTTTATAGAAATCTTGAAAATTCATTAACACTTTTTTGTTGGGTTTAAAATCGAAAAAGCCGAACCGACAGAAAAATCTCAATCTTATAAATCTTCGAATTAAACTTAGCTTTTTTGACGTTGGAAGAAAAAAAAGGAAAAAATAATGAAAGACATCGAGCGATGCACGAATCAAAAGCCAGACTGACGCATGAAAGGTTTAACTTTTCAATGACCTTTCCGCTCAAAAAATGCAAACAAAAAATAATGACGAGTCATTAAAAGTTTTTGAAAAAACGAATGTCAGATTTTTCGTGATTCGAACAACGAACAGGTTTTTAACTCAAAACATTTATAACTTTTCGAAGAAGAGAAGAAAACAAAAGAAAAAACGAAATTCCAGTCAAAATTAATTTCATGATTCGAAGTCCTCCAAAGTCGTGGCGAACTGAAGCAAAAAAAAAATGATCGAATTTTCGAAAACTCGGAATAAATAAAAAAAATCCTGGTACTGCAGAAAAAAAATTAATTCCTGCTCAAATTTAATTAATTAATTATCGCAGATTTTCGAATAAAAAAAATATTTTGTCAAGAATTTAATCAAATAAAAATTTCTTTTGACGCATGAGAATATTTGTAAATGAGTGAGAGTGAAAAAAATCTCTGTCCCTCTTTCACTGTTCTCGTTTCCGGAAGACGTATAACGTCGTTCTAGAATCGAGAATGTGAAATTGTCCGTCTACTGGCTTTTGCGATCTGGGATAACATTCGTCAGAGTTTAAAAGTCGAAGCGAAACGGCCTCTCACTTTCTTCCGTACGAGCAACTTTCAAAAATGGCGCTACATCACAGTTCCGAGGATGCCTGCATCCGCATACGAAAAAAAAAATAAACAAAAAAAAAGTAGGAAAAAAAAGACGATGAAAAGAACGTGCGGAAGTGCATTGGCTGACGTGATAAGATTCGAAGTATGTGAAGTATTTTGTAGTGAAATGGCTCAATCGATAGTTTATTAGAATTGAATTAAAATTAAAAATTTTAATGCAAGAAATTTTAAAAAATAAAAAATTTGAATAAAAATTAAAGATTAATGTTCAAGACATTAAAATTCGTATAAAAAAGTATTTTTTTTAAGAATCTTTCGGAATAAAACATTTTCTGCAGCTTTTAAAATTAATTAGGTCAAATTTTCAGTGATTTTTGTAAGAAATATTGAAAAACCATTAAAAATATTGTTGGTATAAAAATCCTTTGAAAATCTTTCAACGAAAGTGAGGAAAAAAAGTTCGAAAAAGTGGTTAAAAAATGTGCCAAGCTATTAATATGCAAGAATAATGAATGCAAATTGAGATCTTGATCGAAATGGAAAAAAAAAACTGTTGTCGTCATGTTTATAAATAATTTGAAGTTACGAAATTTTGCAACAATCCAGAGAGGAATAAAATAAAAAACGAAATGAATGAATTTAACAAATCATCGTGATTTGTATGGGAAGCAGAGACACGTGAACATTTTGAAATATCAATGATATTCGTGGAAAAAGAATGAGAATTAATTCGTCGTACAATGCAAATTGGAACGTTGGAGAGAAAAATTCATTTTCTGGTTGTCAAAGATCTAAAAATGACGTTTCGTTGCGGAAATATTTTAAAAGACCAAGAACCAAGCGAGGGCTTCATCTCCAATCTCTCGAAATGTCATCATTATCATAATCGTAATCAGTGGAATCGTGACAATCGTCATTAAACGTATACAAATGACGTATGAAATCTCATTGAGAATCCGCAGTAGCAACAACGTCATTTTTGTTACTGAAATAATTTATGCTCGACAACGTCCATTACAAAACGTATTTATCAATCGTGAATAACAAAAAAATTGTATCTCATTGCATCAGGGTACGAAAATGTAAAAAAAAATATTTTCCATTTTCCTCAGGATGCAATAAAACTTTTCAATGATTTATAAACCTCTGGAAAAGACATTTTTATGTAAAAATGCATGACGTTTTCCTGCTCGAATTACTGAACGATGATTTTTTTGTTCAACTAATTTTTTTTGTGATAAAATGAAAACCAATTGGAAATTAATATTTATAAAGTTTAATTTAATAAAATGTTTCGATGGGGCTTTGTGCATCGAAAAGCAAACAATGAACGAACGAGGCTCGTCGAAGTACAGCCTGAAATCGTCATTTCACTTCCGGTTGAACAACGATCCGGAAACCTCGACGATATCCATAATAAATGTAGATTTATATAAATTAAAATGATATAAGAATTTCGGTGTGATAATCGTTTGGAATAAGTGTAAATTGATGAAATATAAAAACCAGTTTAATTAATCGAATCATTATCGTCTTGGAATGCGATTAAAAAAATAGTGGATCCAATCAAAATGATTGATTAATTGATTCAGCTAAGTTTCTTTTTCACAATCATTGGATGCGTGCATCGATGAGAATACGATTACAATTATGACTGATGAATTATCGTTATCAAGTTTTTTATTTTCTTGGGCTTTCTCATTGTCGATCAAAGTTCTTTTCAACACAGCAACAAAACTAATCGTTGCGTTCAAACAAGATTTTTACTTTACGATCCAGAGATTATTTGAATCTCGTTCTCATTCTGTGAGGAGAGAAAAAACTGTCAAACGAGTCAATAAATTAAGCGAAATTTGAAAATTCGAGAAAAAGGGATCATCCCAACTTCATTTGTTGTGATTTTATCAAAATTTCGAAATTTTTCAACAGTTATTTATGTTTTTTTATCCAAAAAATCTCAATTTATTGATACTTTTGTTATGCACTCGTCTTTTTAGCAAAGACGAGCCCAAAAAAATAATTCAATTCGTTGTTTTTTCGAGATCATCTCAAAATTGATGACAAAAGTGAGCAAATATTTTCCAAATTCTTCCGATATCTTAATCTTCAATCTTCGACCTCATCCGGTCCCAAAAATCGAAAACCAAAAAGTCTTAAAATCCGAATAATCGTAACTCAACGAAAAGTTATGGTTTGAACCGAAAATCTTCGGGGGTTTGCGAACATTTTCGTAGATTTTGTGAAATTTGTTGGACTCCAGAATTTCGATCAAGATTGGCCAAATTTTAACCTCAAATGCGAGCTTTTGTTTCTGTCAGAATCCTTCGTAATTTAAAACCTCGAGATCAACTCAGAGCACGGCTGCCATATTGGAAACTTAAATAAATCAAAGTGTGTACGTCTCTGTCGAGGGATCTGAATTCATTTAAGTTGTTTTGTTCGTTTATGTGACGTCTGTGTTGGCTGCAAGAAAAAAAAGCATGAAAAGTGTACGACAGGAGTATTCAACTTTGAAGCATAAAAAAATGTTCACTGTGACCATCATTGACACACATTTCATCAATATTCGAAAAAAAATTACTGAAAATATGTAGAACTGTTGTTGAAACGTGTTATTTATGAGTTGTGACTGACAAATATGGACCTGCACGTGAGAATAATTTAAAAAATCGTCGAAACTCAAGCTCGAAAGAAATTTTTTCTTAAAGTTGCAATCATCGAAGGAATTTCGTTGCTATTTTAATGGAATAATGGTTTTTTGTACATTTTCTTTTGTATTGTTTTTGTCTGAATTATATTTACGACGAAGTTTGTAAGTTACAGAAATCGAAGAATATTTTCCTCAATTTTAATCAAATTTATCTTTTCGATCTTATTATTGCTTCGTGCCACAAGCTTATAAATCAAATTGCATCACTTCAGATTATGACGTTTCAACTAAAATCATTTTTGTCTCTATTATCAGTGAATTTATCATTAATTGATCAATTACTTATCAGACTTTGGGCGATGGAAAAAATTCTTATCAACTCACTTGTAACCGGTTAAAATATTTAGGAGCGTGGATTTGCCAGCTCCCGATGGTCCCATTATTGCTGTTAATTCACCGGATCTCAGCCTCCCACTCACCGATTTAAGGATCGTTTTTTCAGCTACAATCAAATATAAATAACATTTTTATTTGTTTAAATTAATCAAAATTGATAAAGGAGAATAACAGGAAAAATACTAAAATCACAAAATATTATTGATTATAAATAATTTAATCTTTTATCATCAATTAAATAATTATTAAAATGAAGTATTTATAATCAATATAATTATAATTATTTAATCAAATAATTGATTATGAGTAATTTATAAATAAAATTACAGGAAAGTACCAAAATAATAAAATATTATCGAAATACAAACAAAAAAAAGATAATTATTTTTGGAATTTCATTAGAAATGTCAATTTCGCACAAAAATTGATGTTTTTGTTGACTATTTCGAAGATACGAATCCTTTGGAGTTCCTGTGGGAGAATCAATGGACTTTTTTCAAAAAATCGAACGAAATAAGGTACGAGGAAGAACATGAGCCATTTTTTTTTCCTTTCAAGATGGATTTAAAACAAAGAAGAATTTACGCAATCTCGAGATGTTTTGTATGCTCGCAACACGAGCGAACAAAGTCCAGGAGAGGCAATCGCTCATCACCGTGATTCATGTCTCTGTGACTCGTATATATTTATACGTTTACTTCGTCCAAAGTTCTGTGGCAGCTTCCATGATACAGCTTATCACAGTGTCATTTTATTGTAAACAAGAAAATCGGACTTCGTAAATGGAACACTTTTTTTTTCAGATAATTGAATTGTCATATTCATCAAAATCAAAGTTTTTCATTATTTCAAAAAGTTAAGTCAATTATTCTTTAAGCAAAACCTTTTACCGAACTTTTTTCAGTTTCGAGGTTCCTTACAATAAAAAAAAACACATCAAAATAATTATTTTCATCAAAATCAAACACTGTTTCACGAGAATCTAAAAAAAATGATTTTTTTTTCATTATTTTTGATCAGTCAGACGTCACAATTGTTCATGATCCTAAAAAATCCAAAAAAACGACGATTATTTGTTCATAAAGAACGAATCGATCGAAAAAAATCTTCAAAATCAGGTTCCAAAAGTGCATTTTGTCGTGAATAAAAAGCCTGCAAAAATTTCAACCGAATCCATGCAATAATTTCGAATTCTTTGTCGATATTTTCGTTTAACCAAAAGATCCAACAAAAAAATGAGTTATTTTTTTCGTCTAAATCTACGTAAACATTTGAATGAACTTGAAAAAGAAAAAAAAAAAAAAGAATCGTTGTATTACACCGATGCAAACTTCGACATCATTCAGTACCTATTAATTTTTCCGTTATTTCAAAAGCAATTGGTTCGCGTGCTCATTCATCAGAATAATGCTGCGACGATACAATCGCATTAAGAACAAAAGTTTGGTTCAATGAAACGTAAATCAATGAATTCCGCATTGAGCCACGATCACGTAATAAATCGCAGCGTATTCTTGAATTTAAAAAAAAAAAAAAAGAAAAAAAGAAATCCTCGTAATATAACGTAAGAATTATGTCTTGATAGTGCATATCGTAGGGTTGCATAACAATTGGAATGACTCGAAATTACGACAGGTATAATCGTAAATATAGACTTGTGGGTATTCGCAATCGTTATAATAACAAAGGCTCATAAGTACAAAATTAAAATGAATGTAATCGTAAAATAGTTCTATTTCCATTAATATATTAATTTTTTTATGATAAAAAAAACTACATTGTTAATAAAAAATAAACAAATAAATTGGTATTTTCATTGACTGTCAAAAAAAAAAAAAAAAAAAGAAAAGAAAAAAAATATTTTCCACTACGAAATCAACATTATTCTCAAAGTAATTTAATCAATGGCACGCGATACTTCAGCCATCAATTTACATAACGAGAAAATTTTACTGTACCGGACGATGTCTCGGGGACTTGGGAATTAAAATAAACGTATTATTACTACATATTTCCAACTGTTGATTTTTCACTCGTTTATTTCCTACTTTGGACATAGGTTTCCTGCAGAGAAAGTTCAACTTGAAGACCAAGTGGAATCGCCATTTTTCATTATTTCGATTTCATGAATTTATCATTTCGTAAGTGTACACAGAAAAATCAACTGCAAAATTGTGTTTGGCCGCTTTTCACGCGAAAACCACTGGACCAATTTTGATGAATCTTTCACAGGAAAGAAGCCCATGAATCAGAATAGGTTGTAGGCCGTATTACATTCCGATAAATTATTTATTCAGGAAAGGCCAAGCGAAAAATTCAATTTTTCATCATTTTCCGACTTCAAAATTCCTCATGTTATTAAAAAAAGACTATGAATGAAAAAAACTAATTACAAATTTGAAGATAATTCCACAATGAAGAGAATGAGCGGTGGCTGGGGTGCCAGCTTCGAATGGAAAAAAAGTTACAGTTATTTTCGTGAATTTCTTCAAATTTAGTAGATTTCAATTTTTTTGTCATTGCTCATCTCTATATACATAAAACTAAACTGAAAAATTCTGTGAAAAAAAGGCTAGATTTTGATTTTCCACTCCGTTGTTTCCTCCTTTGTAAATAACTTTCCTGCAGAGATAGTTCAGCTTAAAGAATAATTTGAATCGCCATTTTTCTTTATTTCGATTTCGTACATATATAAATATACGAAAACCCATGCCTCGAAGTTATTAATTCATTGAAGCAATTGTCTACGAAGCTCCAGGCCATACGTCATTGTGTAAAAAAAAAAAAAAAAGACTCGAGTTGCAGTGTCTCGTAACTTTGGCGTTTGTGGCAATGCCATGTCGATTTTCACGTAATCCATCAGTGTCACTACTAATGATTGGTTTGAGGGAAAAAAAAAAAATCATTTCTTAACGGTAAATCGTTAAGTCCTCGGTACAGAGTTAAAAAAAAAAAAAAAAAAAAAGAAGAAAAAAAAAAAAGGATCGAATGAACAAAGAAGTGAAGAACTGGAAATTGTAAATGCATTGCAAAATAATAGATTGTGAAACGATCTTATAATATTTTGTTTATGCAGTTGTTCATTATTACTTTGACCCTCAGCTCCGATCGAAGATTTCGATCAAGAGAAAAGTTGAATTATTTTTTTTCGATTATCCCTAAAATGTTTTTGTTTATTTATTTTATTTTTATTTATTTTTTTTCATCGGACTCAGCAGCATCTTATTATGATTTTTAATTTGATTTCACGAACGTTTTGTGGGCTTCGTTGCGGACTTTTTTGTTCACTTACTGCGTAGCAAGAAAATTCTCATGATATTCAGTCTCGTGTCACGCGTGTTTCAGGCTTTTGCAAAGATAAAGTACGTGCTGTCGAGCACGTTTCGCAATTCGGTGTGCACACACACATTTACATTACAAGTTTTGTATACGCAAAATTTATTTTGATAAGCGCGTTTGATTTATTTCAATGATTTGTTTTCTTCTTTTTTTTTCGTCAAAACCGATATTTTGTCATTAACTATGCACATTAATTAAGATTCAATGGAGAACATAACACTTTTTCTTTTTGATTAAGAAAAATAACAATAACAATAAAATAAAATTAAAAAACCCTGAAAATGAAGTCTCGAATTTTCGAACACTGAGAGATTCAAGTTCGACACATTTTTACAATCGGTGGAGAACTACTTCGAGAATTTCTTAAACGTTACATAACCTTGAGGCTTCCAAATGAAAAAATTTACTTCTACATTTTATAGCCGATTAATCGTCAGCTCCGAGAATACTTGAACGACAAGGTGAAAAGAAAAAGAGACTTTTTTGCGAATCTACTAATATTGGCAACTTGAATAACTCGTTTTTTTATATTTCCGAATAATTATTAGGTTGACGAACGAAATATTTGAAAAAGAAATCATCAATTGATATTAAAAAGGAGAGCATTGATTGAAAATGTAAATTGAGAATTTTGAATTTGAAAATTTTGAAAATTTGATTGTTTTTAATAATTCAAATTTTGAATTTGAAGTAATTCCTCTGGGAATTAAAATGAATGGTGATTTCTCGGGCCCGTATTTATTTACGAAATATCATTTTTGTCGAGACTACAAAAACTTTGTTTTGCAATCCCCGTAATTATAAAAGTGGCTTTCGTTCGTTTTAGTGAATAGTTCGAAGAAGATGGAGTTTGACCTTAAGGAATATGGCAACGATGAAAAAAGCGATTGCTATGAGATTATACGAAGGAAGATCGAAGAAAAAAAGGAGAAAAAAGATCGAGCAGCAGCAGCAGCAGCAAAAAAATAAAACAGGCGACAGAATCCCCGAGTCATTAATTCTCTATTCACGTTCCATATCCTCTCACTCGTTCAATTCTCTTTTATTATTTCCCTGTACGAAACTTTGCAACATTTGAAAGTTTAAGTATAATAAATAATAAAATGAGCTCGTTACTAGATACTTCAATTCCAAATTTTCTCATTTCTATTTTCTTCAACTTCAAGGACGATAATTTGAACTAATTATTTAATTAAATCATTTAATTTAAGGAGTTTCGGTACCAGTGACGAAATTAAACCATTTTATTCAAATTTCTACAGTACGTTCTTTGACCTTATCCTGAATATGTCCTCCAAGTTTCAAAACGATTGTCTACACCGTTTCCACAAAATTCTCAAATGAAAGATCACTTTTTAACACAGAGACGTGCCTACGCTATCCCTAAACTTCAGTTTTGTGAATGAAACAATACGAAAAAATGTAAAAAAGGTTATAAAAAACTGTCAAACCACTGAAAATATCATAACAATTGTGTCACCAGAAAATGAAATAATTCGTCTGCATCGTTTATTAATTATTCATTTTTTTGTCAACGAAAACGATCAAATTTTCAGTAATCATGTAATTTTAATACGAAATTTTGTTGTGTGAAGTTAGTGCTTTGCTTGAGAACAATATAATTTTCCTCCCTGATTCTCCCTAAAGATAAGCTGAACCATTACATTGTATGACTTGAACCGAAACTCCTTAATTATTATATTTTTAAGACGAGTAATTAGAGGCCAAGAAAGATCGAAAAAAAGTTGTCCTGATGTAACAGTTCATAAATCAACGCAGATTTTTATACGGATTTTGTGGTCGTTCACTCGAGGACAAAATAATAATAATAATTCATATTTGAGACTCGAGACATTTTGACGTATGAAGTTTTGAAGTTGCGTGTTCCGATGTCTGTGCAGGTGTAAACGTTGTTGTAACTTTTAAACAGCTCGCAGTAATAATAACTATGCAAACGTTTCGTGCTGCAAAACCGAAGTAATTGCTGCATTCCATGCAGACAACTAGGTCTTTTTTTATTTTTCATTTAAAATACGAAATCCTAACAAACAAAAGGGCGTAAGGCGAATTATCTGGCAAATCAATTGACAAAGATTCGATCTTTTTTTTTTCTCACGAGGAGATTTACGTTTTAATAATCATTTTAATAGATTTACGTTCAATGCTATAAAAGAAACTTTGATTCGAAGTTCTCTGTGTTCTTGCCTTCGTCTTCTTTGTCTTTGGAGAAGCCTCGTTTCTTTAACGACAATCATTTTTTTTTCATTTAATCTTTCACCTCTGTTTTTATCTAAAGTTTTTTTTCATTTTTGACACACAAACGATTGCGTACGTTAAGGTGCAAAGAACAAAGTGAATTTCAATCATTTATGTAGCGATTTTTAATTTTTTTTAATTATTCATTAAAAATGTTTTTTTTATTCATTCGAAAAGTGAGATGAAATTTTCATAAAAGTAAATAAATTCCGTGGCTGTTCAAAATTTATCACAAAATAACACGAAATTTTTTGCTGAAAGATACCAAAAAAAAATATAATCTTTGTAGAGACCGAATTTTTTAAAATCCATTTTTCGAATTTCACAATTTTTCACGTTTTTAGTCATCGAAAAGATATTAAATCGAAAAATGATCGATTTTGCAAGTGTTGCAATCGATACATCAGTGATTTGATTTGAAAACGAAGTGCAAAGGTCGTAGAAAAAAATGACAAATGACGTCAAAAATTGTTATAAAATGATCGAAACGTTTGAAGTATTGTGAAAAGATACAAAAACATTGTATTTTCGAAAGAATTATTCCGCAACTGTTATTCTGTTGAAAACTCGGTCAATTCAATTAAACAGAGCTCTCGTTTGCAAGGATAAAAGTACTGAGACCGATATTGAGCTCATTGACAAGATAGAAATGTGAAAAAAAAAAGGAAAAAAAAAAAAAGAAAAAACAGTATTGATCGATTAGACAAAGTTCTACGACTTCTACGAGTCACTATTGCAAAAATAAATAATTATTGGCAAATGTAACGTGTATGCATATTTATTAAAATAATTTATAACGTTTGCTTCGCTTTAAATACGATGAAATATCTAGAACGATATGAAAAATATGAAAATTTTGTGTTAACCTTTGCCAGAGTTTCCCAATCCTCGATATTTGTTTGGCATTTTTTTAAAAATAATTTTCCAAACTGAGCTCCACATTGTTTCGATAAAAAATCTTTTTTCTCTTCATTCTAAAAAAGATTTAGCTCGTAAATGACGCTTAATTAAAATTCATAGTATTCTACGACATTGACACATTTTTTTTGGTTCTCCAATCGTATTTGTGATTGAAATTCAACGATCAGACTGAATCATTAGGAAATAAGTATTAGCTGGATCAGTAAATTCAGAAAAATGAAGTTTCACATTTAAAAAAACTTGATTCGAACGATTTCATCAAACTTTCATAACTTTTTTTTAGTTCAGCATCCCAGATAATTTGAATTACGTAATAATTCATATAATTTTCGTAGTTTTTCTGCAGTTCAGTTTTATTTATATGGAGATGATCAATGACAAAAAAATTGAAATCTACAAAATTTGAAGAAATTCACGAAAATTACTGTAACTTTTTTTCCATTCGAAGCTGGCACCCCAGCCACCGCTCATTCTCTTCATTGTCGAATTATCTTCAAATTTGTAATTAGTGTTTTTCATTCACAGTCTTTTTTTAATAAGATGAGGAATTTTGAAGTCGAAAAAATGATGAAAAATTGAATTTTTCGCTTGGCCTTTCCTGAATAAATAATTTATCGGAATGTAATACGGCCTACGACCTATTCTGATTCGTGAGCTTCATTCCTGTGAAAGATTTATCAAAATTGGTTCAGTGGCTCTCGCGTGAAAAGCGGCCAAACCCAATTTTGCAGCAGAGTTTTCTACGTACAGAGGAGAGATAAATACATTTGAACGTCTAACGAAATAAAGTTACTTCATGGGGTCATTAACTCGGAGAGAATTTGAGCAACTAACAGCTGAGAGTGCAGATTGTCAAGAGACGATCGAGAGACAACTGTAGACTTTCACTCGGTGGTCAATGTCATTGAAACCAGTTTTCATTATGGGTTCTTATCGAGTCAAGAACTCGTAAATATCCAAGAAATTCATGAGAATAAAAGAAAGAGAAAAAAAAACGAGGATAAAAAACGAATTTTGCGAAGGAGACGAACGAGGAAGTTCGCGCAGTGTCCATTTCCGCGAAGTTGCAATATTTCGTTTAAAAAACTTTTCGAATGACCTTTTTATTAATTTAATTTATTTATTTTTGTTGTATTTATTTATTTTTTGATTCGACGACGAAGAGGAAAAACCGTTTGTTATTTTATGTTTCATTAAAATTTATCACAGATTAAATACATTTTAATAAAGTTCAATCACAAATTTATTTTGACCACTTTGTTGTATTGCTTATTCGCAACGGACACACGATGGCTACGTGATTGCCCGAACATTCTTGACCTTGAGAGAGTTTAAAAACCTCGGCTCGAAAAAATGAAGAGTCAATAAAAATTTGACTGGAATATTCTCGTATTTTTTCAAGCAATAATGAAATTATCACTTAATCGAAAAATTGTACCAACAAAATTGCTCTAATTATTACGAAAATCGTGTGCGAAACTTCGAGACTTCCGGGTATTCCGGAAATGATGAATTGTTTGACCGATACATTTTTTTTTGTTTCCATCAATTTTATTTTTCGCTTACGAATTATTTCATACTTCCGGGACAAAAAAATACACACAAAATATTATTTCATTCAACATTGCAGATGTTTCGAAACGTCAGAAATCGTGTTGACGCGAACCAACGACTCGAGGCTCGTCATATCAATTTGTTTGATGTTTTTTTTTTTCATTATTTTGCTCGCAATGTTTTTCTGACAGATTTAGAAAAAATTCAAGGTCAATAAATCGAGAAAAGTAGCAAAGGTTTTTGAAAATAGTTTCATAAGATCGAAAAAAAAATTAAAAAATAAATAAAACGCAGCAAAAGTTTGAAAATTATTTAGTACGATCGAAAAGACATTGAAAAATAAATAAAAAGTAAGAAAAGTTTGAAAATTCTTTTGTAAGATCGAAATAAATAAATAAATAAAAGTACTCACTATTTTTTCGTCCCTCTCGTACGGTGTAGGTCAAATCGGTGAAGGCCAAATCGACAGGTGGTCGTTTGGGCAAATGCGTTATTGTTTTTGGTTTGACAGGCGTTATTTGAAGGCGAACGATCGAACCTTTGCGGGGTTGCAACAAAATGCCATTTCCGTCATCCTCCCGTGAGCTGTTACCTTCGACCTTCATTTTGTGTATTTTCTCGAGGGTCGATTTTTCAAAATTTATTACAAAGATTTGTAATTAAAAAAAAAAATTAGTAGAAAATGTCAAATTTCTACTGGAATAAAAAAAGAAAATATCGAAGAATTTTCACGAACTGAATTTCTCGAACGAATTCACCGCCTGAAACAAATTGAATTACAAGACGTTGGTTTTATTATTTTTTATTATTATTTAAATTATCATAATAATGTAAAAAGAACGAGAAAAAAAAATGCGAAATCGATGTTTTTTCAAGACCGTGACGAATCGAGGATAACGACAGGACGAAATGAGAATTCGTTGTTTCGAATCGCGAAATATTCTCGTCACGCATTAACAAAGAGCAAAGAAAAAAAATATGGAAGAGGAATTGAGAGAGAAAGAAAAGAGGGCAACGAAAGGAAAATGAGGTTAATGTCCCTTCGACTTTTTTTTTCAAAATTCAAATACACCAGCATTCAAATTTGAATTTACGACGTTATTCGGTTTATCCCGTGGACAATGCCTCGCATGATCTAGTAAAACGTCAAGGTTACGCATGTCAACGAATAAAAAGTGCTTGGATATTAAAAAATCATGAAAAAGAAAAAAAAAACAAGATTCTTCGCTTCACTGAAAGGCGCATTTACTGTTTCCAAGTCGTAGTTCCACGTGGTCACGATTTCCATAACGACTTTTAATTAATTCAGATTAATAGAGTTGATACGTTAATTACACCGAAGAATCGAATCGACTGAATCGCTAAATTTGTTTTTTTCGACCCGGTCACGTGGGACAGAAAAGTTTGCACGAATCGCCACGAAGTAACGGTTGATTTTTGTATTTTTCTCACGTGTTATTGAAAAAAAATGAAAAATTTGAATAATTTGTATGAAAAAATAAAGATTTGAATAATTTTGATGGATATTTATAGGATTTAGAACCTCGGGAGCAAATCTTATCGAAACTGCGACCTTTTTACGCAACCATCGATCGTTTATGTCGATTTTTCTTATTTTCATTTTATCTCGAACATGTGACAAGCAAAAAAATTAATGCAAAAAGCTTCGATGCACTTCACTTGTTGGTGACAACTACTCAAATCCATTTTTCTGTACATAAGAACGCACATGTTTTTCATGTGCATGTGAAAAAATCGTACGATCTAATGACGCATTAACAGTGCACAGCTTCGTTGTTATTAGTCACGGAAAAACCGCGCGCGCGAATGAGGAGGACAATCGACAATGATTTCCTGAATCTTTTCCCTTTTTTTTTTGCTCGTTCTTTGTTATTGTGTACATTGTATTCTGTCAAATGAAAATTTTGTTTACAACTTAAGGCCTCATTGTTGTTTTGAATGATGTTTTCGGCAAATTCTTTGAGAATATTATAAATTAAAAACCTTTCGTGTTTTTATTCTTCAAGAACGCGTAGACATTTTTTCGATAATGAGAAAAAGCGATGGACACCTTTGAAGAGGTTTTTTTTTAAATTTTGCCTCGAAATTAGCGACCACGACTTTTCGGCAAAAAATTGGCCGGTTCTGAGTTGATATTTGACTGTTTTTCTAAACTTGTACGAGAATTCAATCGAAATAATTGTTATGGTTGATTTTATAATTCGTCGTAGGGGCAAAAGTATCCAAAAAGTCGATAATCAACAATCGCTAAGCCGCCATTTTGTGAATATGTCATTTCTCTTTATAATTCTGGTAGAATTGATCACAAAATTGGTACAGATTGAGAATACGTCTAGTTTTCGGTTTTTTGGATCGACAGAACGTCTGGAAGTCCAAGAAAACATTTTTTTTCCGAACACTATTTTATTTATAAATCAGAAAATCTTACGAGAATAAATATTCCAAATATCAGCAAATTAATTAATATTTCAAACTTAAGTGGCACCAAAACGTTAAAAAATACGTAATAATCGATTTAATTTGCAAATGAGTCGAAAAATTTGTGAAATTTCGCAAACTGACAAATGTTTAAAAATACTTGATCATTATTTCACTGGGATTCACAGACTAAAGTTGGATAATCCCGATTTTTATGAGCGAGGTTAAACGAAGAAAAAAAAGTCTGATTATTAAACAAAATGCTCACATTTCCGCAGTTGAGTTTTCGATAAAGTGGACTTGGCGATCTTTTCGCTAGCGAACTAACGTGTAAATCGATGAAACTGATGATTAATCCTAGCAATCAGTATTCCATTAAAGTTTCAAACGATCTCGGCTTTTTCACTGGTTCATTGCAGCTCGCAACGTAAATAATTGCGTTGGTTTTTCGTTTTTAACACGAGATTTACGAAATAGCCACAATTTTTGATGTACGTGATGAATTTTATGATTCGATAATGACGTTCGAATAATTATCGTTGCTTCACTTGTGTGCTAAATCACGATAATATTTTTTCCACTAAAACACGAGATACCAGCGAGTCACGTTGAATAAAATATCGAACCCCGATTTATTGGTGAACAACAAAACAATTGACACAAAAAAAAAACTGTAATTTTTCGATAAAAATTAAACAGGAATGTTTTATTTCGAGCGGGGCGAGCGCGCCGTATAAAACGTTGCCTACGATGTTAGTGCCACCGCGTCTCGACACAGACTGACCGTTGAAATCGAGAGACTCGAGTGCGGCCATCATTCGCGCTGACCATCGGGAGTTATGGAAACTCGACCGCAAGAGAGCACAACTCTTCGTCGCGATAAAAAAAAACACACAGACACACGCACCAAAAGATTAATTTCGCGGCTGATCGAATGAAATCAAACCGTTTAGATTTACAGAATTGGAAAAAACTGCCACGAAAATGAAGGAAAAAAGCATAGAAAATATGAAATAGAAACGAAATCCTTGATAGGTTCGTGAATTTTTTAGCCTTTGTCGCGCGCTTTGTATTCACGTCAGTTATTGACACGTGATCAGTAATTATATTTGCTTCAGCACGTGATTGACCTCAGTACTCGACAACAAACTTATGAGAAGGCAAAAGAATATTTTGTCGTTTTTATTTCTAACCTTCTTCGAGGTCCTCGTTTTCTCAATAATTTACATCAGCGCTTGTTTCCAGTTGATGCGATGCGTGGTTCTTTGAGACGTTTTTTCGAGAGGTTATGTTTGAGAATTTAATCCAAATCTTTTCGCTTGTCGGAATAATCAACATTGAATAATTATCGTGTCAAGGGAAAACGTTCGGCGCGTATATTTCGCTGAGAATTTTCAAGGTTAACTGCAGTGTCGGTGCTCGAAATATAGTGTGATTTTGAAATATTCATAATATACTACGGCGAACGTTTTTAATGTCGGCCGAATTTTTTCTCATCGAGAACGAGCCGGACAATCATCGTGTTTTTAATCTATTTTCAATAATGAATTTCTCACATACAAAATGGTTTGCGGGCGTAAGTCGATAAAGAAAAGTCGTGGTAAATTGACTAAATAACATCGTACGCCAAATTCAAGGTCATCCAAGGGAATTCGGACTTGCTGTATAATTACAAAAATTACCAACATTTTTATCTTTAGATTTCTTTAAAAAACTCAATGTTTCGATAAATTAGTTAAGCGAGCATTTGACGTTTGTATTGAGCCGAACAACACATCGCACTCGAGTCAGCAAGAAAAAGCAAGATATGCGGAATATCGCGATGAACCTTGAATTCCTATAATGATAGCGACGAGAAGCCGGTCGCGTCGTGGCTACGACATTAATTACACATTTCAAAACGTTCGAGTCCTTATTTTAAAAAATTGTTTACACGCTTGTATTTTGTCTTTCGGGATTCGAGCAAAGGAATAAAATCAAAGTGTCGTGTCCCCCGAGCCATTTTTGTTTACAGCAGCATTCCCGCATGTAAATAAATATTTTTCGCTACCAAAAACTCGAGTTTCTTTTGTCCCAATATGTTTTTACATGATAAACGTATTCGAGATTTGAAAAATAAGATTTTTTCGTCCCTGTGCTCGGACTAAGAAAGTGGGGCATTTATTGAAAAATAAAGCTCGTAATAAAAACAAAGAAAACTCAGAAAATCAACAAAATGGGTTGACATTTTCATTAAATGAAAATAAAAATATAAAAATACCATTTCCAACGTTCCATTCGTCAAAAATAATTATTGACAATTTATCCTGTACTTTCAAGAAAAGTTCGAGGATATTTTACAGCAAAACAAACATCGCGAAATCGAATAATGAAATTTACACGAAAAAGGGATAAATTATTTGAATAAAAATCCAAAAAATGTCAACAATAATTTAATTTTCACAATAAATTACGACTTTGATAAAAAATAACTTTATTTTCAATATTCAATGAGTGTAAAGTTGCAATTGAAAAAGATTTTTAAGTTTAAAAAATATTCTCGAATATCGATCACACATTTTTCTATCTATTTTATTTTCACATCAATATTATTCTCAGTATATATTTTTTTCCACGACATCTTGATGGACGTTTGAACGACGAATGAAAATTCGTCGTTCATTTAATGAGACTTTAAGAGTGGAAAGTTTCGATCGATTGTCTTAATTTTGTGGGTCAATAGAATTTCTCATTGTATCGTTATCCGCATCCTGAACAATGGTTTTGACACCCACATCTTCAAAGACTGTGAATGCCTTTTATCGACTCTGACGTTTGTTTACTGACATGCAAGAACGATCACCCGAAGGAATTTGAAATAATAAAAAATTCTTGTCGAAAACATCGAATTTTTATGGAATGAAAAAAGTTTTTAAAAAATGTATAAAATAAGTTGTTTTACTGCGAAATTCAAGTCGTTTTCGACCCTAATTGGCTAATTATCAATTTGTCAGAAAAAAACGCATTTTTCAATAACAAAATTTGCCGTATTGTCATTTTCGTATTTACGTCGTTCTTTATATTCAATTTTTCAAGTTTGCGATAACAGTTTTATCGTCAGAAAATAAATAATACGTTATAACAAAAAAAAAAAAACAGAAAAAAATTGACGCTGAAGTTCTGAGACAAAAATAAAAAGATCGACTGAAACGGACCGACGAATTAAAAAATCGTATTTATTATTCATACTTAATGTTGCCCGCTTAAGATTGGCAAAATAATCGAAATGTTTACACGTGAAAATATTCAAAATATTCAAATGAGAAAAAAATGTAAAAAAACTAGAAAATAAATCAATTAATTAAGTAATTAATTAACTAATTAACTAATCCAGGGATTATAATTGAAATATTAGATAAGACGAAGATTGGAGATGGAAATATTTCAAATTCTATTTCCAACGTTCAACAAAGTTCAAAGTACGAGAGGATTATCTCAAGGTGTTGGATGTACACGTAATAATTTACTTTATTAAAAATAAGCTGTCGAGGATCTACAGTGGTTTTAACGCCAATTGATCATTGTTCCGTCGTCTTCGAAGAAGTAGTTTATTGACGAGTGATGTTGGGCTTTGAGGGCAAAGAAGAAAACAAAAGAGACTCGACGTACCCGGAAGCACTGAGTGAAAAAATAAATCAATAAATAAATAACCAGGAAAAGGTCATACTCGAGTGGACTCAAAAGTTCGTGTCTATTTTTTCCCCTCAATTTTTGGCACCGGGCGAGGAAAATGTATGAAAACATCGATTCGATTTCGTAGTTTCGTAGTTTCGAAAAAACAGTTTTTTATCGATCTTTAGTAACGCAAATTTTCCAAATTTTATCGATAAACCTTCGGCTTATGTCATTGCCAATATAATTTGAAAAATGTTTTTCCGATGTTTATTTTTTATGTTTTAACAGAACAAAGCACAAAGCCTGAATACAATAGAAAACAAGTTTTTTTTTTCATGTCACAGAGATCGCGATTAAAAACGAAGATATGAGCTTATGGATCAAAGTCCTCATCCATCTTGGAAATGATAATCCTGCATAAACATATTGACTTTTCGAACAAATCGAATCGACCGAACTATAAAATTCTTTGAATTATTTTACTTGTATATTCTGATGAATAAATATCGTTGAGGGTTTGCGAATATGATTGTTTTTTTATTATTATAAATAAAACTAAAAATAATAATAGAAATAATGATAATAAATACGAATTGAATAATAAAAATGGTTAAACACGAAAAATGATATAAAAATAGAGAAAAATAGAAAAAAAAAATTCTGTAAAAACTGTATTTCTGCGAAACGTGGGGCAAAATCGTTGTTTACATGAGTGTGCGCCGAAGCGTGTAAAAATTCGTCGTAACGCTAGAGAATGAAAAGAAAAAGACAATAACACGCGTCGTCTTTCGATCGCGGAACGTCCTTCTTCCAATTCGAAGATCGTTAAATACGAGAAGGATAAAAAAGTACAATTGTGATATTGTTCGGGCAACTGTCATGCTTGTCCAAGCACACTCGAACGCCTCTTGATACTAATCGAAGGTGAATGTGTTTGCATAATTCTCCGCATCGAGACCTTTGAACGGAAGAGATTTCGAGAAGGAAATGAGAAAAGATGGAGAGAAAAATAGACCTTTGGACAATAATCATCGGTGCATAAATTTATGAAAGTTTTCATATGGAAAACGATCGTTGAAACATCCTCGAATGCAAACAATGTCTAAAAAGGGAAAAAAAACTCTTAAAAAATGTTGACCAACACTTCGATCGTAAAAATGGCAGAAAAATTGAAAAAAAATTCCATTGCATTCGAACAAATCGAACGTTCAAAGTTCACGAGATCTTATAACGTTTGAATTTCAGAATTTCCATCTTTTTTTTTCATTCATTTTTCAAATTTTTATCAACGCAAAATAAGAAAAAAAATAACGAGTAAAAAATTGCCGTGCGGAAAAAAAATACACTCGAACTAAAGCATTGAGCCAAGGACGTGACCGCGTGTTGACCGTCGAACACGCGCAAAAAAAAAACACGTTTCAATTGAAAGTCCGATCACACAATTCTTCGTTATCGCACACCTGCAATTTCGATCAACGATCTACAAGACCAATGCACGAATAATAAACCCAATTCGTCCCTCGTTCTCGTGCTATTAATTGCGTGGTTTTTATAATTTGAAAATTTTCGAATTCGTTTCTGGTACGAAAAGTTTGATTTTTTATCTTATCAAATTGTCAAATCTCTCGAAAAAAAAAGTGCTGCCGAATTTTTTAGCCTAAATCTGTCGAAAACTTGCGCAAATAAAACGAAAACTAAAATACAGTCGTCTGGGCCCGATGGAGCCTTTATTTCATAACGGAAAAGTGGGCTTTAACGTTCAAATGTGCAACAAAAACTTGGCAAATAAATACATGCACGAATGGATAAAGATAGGAGAGAAGTAAGCAAAGAAAAAAAATTTGGATAATGGTGAAAGGATGTGGGTCGGCGTAGAACCAGTCTTACAGTTGTCAAGGTGCTCGCTGAACGTTAAAAAAATGATTGAAAAAAAAGTACGTTTCCAACGATCTTGACTTTCGACGAGAAAGAGAAAGACTCTCAGCCTGACGGCGACGTTATGTATCTGTTCAAAGTTTGAGCGACTCGTATATTTTCATCGAAATAAGTCATTTGTGACGACGAAATAAATTCATTGTCATTTTTGAACCAACGCATGGCAAAGGGAAAAAAACTTATTTGCATTGGAACGAAAGATTGAAAACGATCGCTTAGATTCGTGGGATAAAAAATGTCCATTCGTATAACTAGAGATTTAGTGCGTTGTTTTTTTTTTTTTAGTTCGATGTCACTGCTGCAAAGAATCGCTCAGAAAATATGAAAGGAAGAACAAAGGGCGACCCTCGTTACCCGTCAAATACAATTATCGACAATTGTTTCTATATACACGCGCGACTGGACGTAACACACTAACCTCTTTGAAATTCTGCGTCGAAAGATCTCGTGGAATGACGATGAACACTAAATTTTCACTGATCACTCGCCCTCGAATGATTTTTCGCTAAAACCATTTCTCTTTTTGATCGAAATCGATGAGATCATAGAAGTGAAAGACGATATAGGTGGATGACACGAGGAGACAATAAAAACGTTGCTTTTTGACGACGCTCTATCGATTGTTTTACTGACGTTTACAACAACTTTGATAAGAATCATCACTTTCTTATTCGATTAGATTCGCCAAACACACTGATTATCGTTGCTCAATGTTTTCTTAATGAATTAACGAAAAAACTCTTCAAATTAATCCAAAATAACAAAGAGTCCTTTCGTTTCGAAGACGCTTTGAACGCACGATTAACAATTTAGTGCGCCCGACCAACGTCGTGCTCGCACTGTGTACTGTCCTCTCTCTCCTCACAACTCTATCAGCAATGTGACCGACTAAAACAAGAATGGCGGTGAGACAGCTGACGCGCTCAGCTGACGCATTCGGCCCGAAAAACCTCTGAAAATCTGTTCAGTAACGAACTGCCATAAAGTTAGCCGGACGACTGTCAATTTTCAACTTTTTTACGATTGATATTACCTGGTGGTATCGTGGTGGTTGATGGTAGCGTAATTAAAATGCGTGGTAGTAATTATTTTTCAATAAAAAAATAATTTTTTGTTCTAGCGTAAAGTTAGCCGGGTCAAGATTAATTCAACATAAAATGATTTAAATAATATGCTTAATCGATGCAGAATCGCTTGGTGGTTACAAATAACCGAGTTAAAGTGCTTGGCACTCAGTAATTTATTTAATAAACATTAAAATAAAATCAGCACGATTAGCACTCTGTCAGCTGACAAAGTAGCGTTCTGATTGGTCGCCGAAAAAATACGATCAGGTCGGGGTAAGTACCTAGAGAACTGGACACAAAAAATGCGCGAAAGCTTACGGATACTAGGCACAGATGGCGTGAGCAGGGTTTTCGTCTATAAGCAGAGAACATAGGGTTCAAGAATTGTTTCAGGAATTAATCTTTGCCCGGCTAACTTTACGCTAGAACAAAAAATCATTTTTTTATTGAAAAATAATTACTACCACGCATTTTAATTACGCTACCATCAACCACCACGATACCACCAGGTAATATCAATCGTAAAAAAGTTGAAAATTGACAGTCATCCGGCTAACTTTATATGGCAGTGTCGAACAAGTAAAACAACCATTAGGTTTATTTTCATTCTGTGGTGTAAAATTATAATTAGCGTCGAGTTTCGCGACCGTAAATTACGTATTTTTAAATGATTCAACATTGCTTAAATGATTCGGAGTAAAATATATTTCTACAAAGATACATGTATATAGAGACAGAAAACAAAAAATCGTCAGCGGTCGTTTCCGGGTTCGGTTGAGTGCTGCTCAGATTTTTTCGGTTCTTCGATACTTTTCGTCAATTCTTCCAACTTGAGCTTCATATCAGCGTACAAAGCGTTCGAATGTGTTCTGACGGTTTCTGAAACACTCCTGCGCGTGCAAGTGCAAAAATTCCCAAAAATATATCAAAGTTTTAACAGAGGTTATGTACGACATGCGCCACTTGATAGAATCGCGGAATAAAATTTCTTCGAAATGATTCAAAATGTTGACTTTCGAACTATTTCGAGAAGTTGCAAAAATTGGCTGACTCGGGACAAAAAAAAATGCTTTTAATCAGATACGAGTAAAAAAGTTCCAGGCGCTTTAGGAGATTCCTTAGAATTCGTTAACGACGCATGCGCAGTGGCGATCTACGGACGAAAAAACTTGAAAATACCTGACGTATTCCTCGATATTATCGTACATTTGAGCCGGTGGTAGTTTAACGGACGGTACATTGTCCTCGAGATAATCGAGGCCGTCGCATATAACGCTGTCGATAGATTTCAGGGGTTCTTTGAGGGTAGATCCGATTTTTGAGGTTACGGGAGCAACGATTTTTGCTCCTTCGCTCAATCCTCCCTCGGTCGTTTCAAGTATCTTTTCGACGGTAGGATGAGACTGTTTAACACTGGTATAAGCCCCAGTAATACTGGAGTTGATACTCGCAACGATGGGCAAGTTCGCTAGTCGTTGAGTGCAGACAAATTCGGTTGAATCCTGCTTTCGCGATTTTTCCGAGTCTTCAGGATCATCGCAGCCGGATATTTCACGCGATTGCTGTAAATAATATTCCACATCATTCGCTTGAGTAAAATATACGGATAACCCCCTAAAATAGACTGTTGGGTCTGAGGGACCCGGAAAAGTGTTAAACTCGCTGTTTTCTTCGCAGCAAAAATGTTCGTTAGCCCAAGAGAGTTTCTAGGAAACGTAAAAATCGTATAAAAGTGGCACGGGTCTCCCAGACCCAGTGTGTACTCACAAGCGGTTAATTTCGTAAATTATTTCGCTATTTGTCTATTCAATGAACTTTTCATGTGAAATATGTGACTCGGTATTATCAAATGTTTGTCATCGCACATTTATAATTCGAGGCTATAATGAAATACTTCAATGTCAAGTTCACTCAATGTCAAGGCAAGCTGTGTTTTTGTTTGTTTGTTTTTTTTTTTTTTTTTTTTTTTTTTTTTTTTTTTTTTTTTCAATTTATACACACGCGATAAGCGATGCGTACGATCCCCGCCGCCGTTGCGTTGTCAATATCCTGTCTGGAATCGTCGGATGAATTTTTCATTTTTTGGAACCTTCCGAAAACGACGTGAAATTATCAAAAATCTGAGAAGCCGCGACGAACCCGGACTTTAGTTCCTCTCGTTGCGATACCAAAGAGCTAATCTTGGACGCGCGCTTCTCTACGCCTCGCCGCTGTAGTCACACGCGGCAGTTTTTCGCATCGCGAATATAACACACGCGAGAGAGCGCGTGGCTTGCCAAATATTTGCGGGCACAAAGATTCGCCATCTTTATCATTTTCCGAATAAATTTTTCTATTTCTGTGAATATTAATTGAAAAATTATCAAGTTCATGTCTGATTTGACATTATATTTTTATCGTTACATAACTAAACGATTTTTCGATGTTTTCGCTGCTAAATGCATTTGACCTTCACGCCGCATTTGCGGCTTCGAACGATTTTGTTGTATGTATTTTCGAAAATATTTTTCAGAGAATATGTTAAAATATAATGAATCTTTATTGATGAATAGACCAAATCTCGATTCCACGCCTGGTTGTATCAAAATGTCATCTTTTTGTTGATCGTTTTTGACACTTCCGTTGAAGCTTTTTTTTTAGTCTCGACTGGGAAGGGAAGGGGGGGGGGGTCCATCGTTTTCTTTAAATTCCAATGGTGGCGAAAACTTGAACTCTGAAAATTTTGATTTTTGATCAATGATTTTCAAAGCTTCACCGGTAAAGAGGGAATCTGCAAAATTATGTTTTATTCGAAATTCAGAAAAATGAAAAATAGTGTGGCACAGGTTAACAGCCGAATTATAACTGGGGCTTGATTTTATACGCTGGATTCGTAAATTACGATCTGCACAACGGGTCGACTGGTGGACGAATTGGAAGAAGAAGAAGACGAAGCAGACGCGATGTCTCTCAAAACAGCTTCGACCGCTTCTTCCCATTCGGTGTCCTTGACTTGGGTACGTCCGCTGAGTGTTCTTTTGAGACGCGGCATCGACACGACTGTAAGGACTTTCCTGTAATGACAAACAATTGGCAGGCGGTTGTGATTTGTGCCTCGAGGCGATGAATTCTTGAGGGAATTGCGCAGGATAATAAATAATGAAGAAAGTGAAAAGTGTGACCTTAAATCCGAATGAAAGGCAGACATATCTCCACCGGCATGTTCGCCCAACCTTCTGAGACTCTCGGCAAAAGGACCGCTCAGAGCTTGAAGTCTTCGCCATGATTGGGCGTATCGTCTTCTGACTAATTCAATGATTGTTCCGGTGAGGGCGAGACCAACCAAGATGTACAAAGTACAGAGCAGCATGTATTTCGGTTTTTCTGAAATTGGAATGATTCTATATTCGTGAATATTTGGCCGATTGATGATGAAGAATCGAAGATGAAGAAAAAGAAAATTGAATGGCTCACTGGGCACGAGATCGCCAAAGCCAATAGTCGTCATAGTCACGAAACAGAAATAAAATCCATCGAAAAATCCCCAATCGTCCTCCCAGAGCATGAACATTCCGGCACCGCAGGCCAAGTAGAGAAAGAGAAGAAGAGCCGCAGCGAAAGCTCCTGGATGTGACATTTTCCGATAAATAATGGAGGAAAAAGGCTTGACGTTAAGCTTAAGAAGATTGAGAAAATTTACCCAAAGATCGTCTGCCAGCAAGATTACTGGGCATCCAGGAAGTCGCTGCTTTCGGAAGTTTCGAGCTTATTCGCGCTGCGATTGAGCTCACAGCTTCGGCGAAAAGTTTGCCCCAATCGGCGATTACTGTCAGGGTTAAAGGAATTCCACCGAAGGCAAAAACGATGCAGAAAATTCTGCCCCAATTGGTTGTTGGAACGACGTTTCCGTATCCTGGAAGAATGAGATTAATTGGAAGATGTGTTCGGTGTCTAAGTGAACTTTAGTGTACAATAAGTGAAGTGCTATGATGAAACCGATTACCTATCGTCGTAAGGACGGTACTGGCGAAAAAAACAGCTTGAATAACGCTCCAACGTTCGGTAGTGACTGCACCAAGAGCATCCGTTTCAGTTTGGAATCTCAGAGCGTCCGAGTCATCGAGGAGACTTGTAAAAAGACCTCCTTGAGTGGCTTCTTTAACTACATGCTCATAGGCTCGCAACTCGTACCTCATCTACGATCAGAGAGTCGCTGTAAGAAATAACATTAATCATAAGGGAAGCGAGACTGGCCAAAATTGGACATAGGAACAAAGTGCAGCAAAGTGGATGACAAAACAGCAAGCCATTGGAACAAAATTCGCTTACAGCTTCTTCTTTTCGTAGGAATGTTCAAGCATTCCTCCTTTTAATGATTAATTACTTGGAAAATCAACAGGATTTGATGGAGCATGGAAATTCTTCAATTTGGAAACTCTCTCCAGTTCCATATGTTATGGTGTTTGTGTTATTTACTTTTAAAAATTCTCACCAAGCTTTCGAGATTTAAGACATCTGTATTATTGAGAATTCTACCGATGAATTGGCGTCTCCGATCGTAGAGTGACGTCCGAAGACGTCTCAACCGTTCCAACTCTGAAGGAAGTTCCAATTCTCGGAATATCTGAGCGTACATGAAAAAAACGTTGTTCATGAATGCAGAATCTCGTTAGAAAATAATATTAACATAATTTGCGATTGTTTTTAAGATTCGAAAACACAAACTTATCGATTCCGATATTCAATTTGATGTTATTTATAAGCGTTAGGGTTGCTCGATATTTATCAATCAACCTAAGCAAATTTACGTCAACTTTTAATTCTAGCTTCAATCGTCTTAGATTTAAATTATTAAACCATTCAATTGGTTTAAGGCATTTTTTTTAGTCGAATTCTTTCAGACGCAATGATACGCGTGCCATAAAATTAATTCTCCACATCCTTGTCTGGAAAGTAAAACCAACCCAGTATTTCTAATGTTTATGCAAGTGTACAATTACGCAATAGCGCCAAAAAAAGAAAGCTATTAAATGATTCGCCACATAAATATGTCGTCATCTTCTTCTTCTCCAGCGATTTCGTCCGCGATTTGGGATTTGTGCCACAATATCCATTCCCGAAAGTTCATTAACACCATTTATCTATTTGTATTTGGCAAGACAATACTGTCGCGTCTGTATGGCGCGATGGAGAATATATTCCAAGAACATCGTAGTTACTTAAGTGCTAAATAATTCTTCCTGGTAGTCAAAATGATAGTTATAACGCTCGCGGGGATTTGGGAGCAACTCGTAATTAGCAAATATTAACAGACTCAGTTAATTAAAGTTCGACGTTGGATGGAAAATTTAATGCACGAATACGTAGTATATAAAGACTCGGTTCGGTTGATAGTGCGCTCTATTCTTCTTTTTACAATGACGACGTCACTTTCAATTTTTATCGGCTTGTTCTTATTATTCGTGGCAGTTTCAACTGGATTCATTGCAACTGCCGATAAAGACGGTAATGTAGTAGTTCGAAAAATACTTTTGAAAAACCTTTAATATGAGTTAAAAAGAATATGATGGTCGTAATTGCTTCCAGTCGTAATGTAACCTTATTTTTCATTATATTTCACCAAAAGAGAATGGATTCACTCTTATAAAATGATAAAATATTAACAATGACATCTTTAAATAATAAGAAAAAAATTGCATTTTTATTGAATTCGGCATTTGATGCATGTAAGTCTATACATTATTGAACGCAATCATTTCCATTCCTAAAAAAGGGACAAGTGACTACTGCGAAAAATCACGAATCCAGCCGGTTTGGTTTGTTCCAACACCGTCCAAGTGTTGTCGCGAAAAATGTGATAAATATATCAAGCCGAACGAAACTAAATTTGGCCTTACGAATCCGGATCCGAAATGGACAAGGCGGCTTTGCAGCTGCGACCTTAAATTTTATAGATGTGTGTCAAAAGATTTGGAACTTTCCTTCGAGAACATGATCAAAAGATATTTGGGATTTCGACCAGAAATTTGCTTCTACAATAAACGTAGTAACCAAATGAAGGGGTTAGTACGAACGAAATTGCCATCCATTACGAGCGAGACATTTTTATTTTTATTTTAATCTAATCAATTCATTTCAAACAATTTTTCAGGACAAAACGCAATGAACAATACGAATTTACTCCAGTTTTGGATGCACTGTTGCGTTCCAAAAATACATCGACGTTGCGCTGAAGTTCGATTCATCGTCAACTGATGGAAATAAAATAAAACAGGAAAATTCGTCCTCATTGTATGAATTTGCCTGAAGATAGTTTACGGGCCTGGGAGTGACGAGGAGGCTAGCTCCGCTAATTTTTATAATCTGACACTTCGAGGACGCTCGTCATGCAAAGAATCCACTTATACATCGATACTTTCGACGACTCAGTGACAAAATAAAAAATGAAAAATTTAACAACTCGGCGATGGTTGCGCTCGCTACTCCCCACACGACCCCGAGCTGCTTCAAATCCACTCAACTATTTGCACAAACACAGAGTTCTAAAGCAATGCGTAGCAATGATGAATTTGTTCAATGACGAATTTTCCTAGATTCAGTCTAACTAGCTTAGGTCTTCCCTATTATTGTTGTTGTTTTTATTATGATTATTATTATTATTATTATTATTATTATTATTATTATTATTATTATTTTGGTTTGACCAAACCAGGTTTGGTTATTTTGGATTGATTAAAGAATTTAGCCGCAAGATGTTACGGAGATATATATACTGAAAAGGTTTTCCGAAAATAACGATGATTCGGGGCCGATGAACCAGGCCAACGCTATTCCTGGAGTTGTCGAACAATTGTTATTCGCGCATGATGTATTTTTCGTATATATTTAGTAAATTGTAATTTTTTGTCAATTCACGACTGATCGACTGATTGTTAATTGATTGGGTTATTATAAATTTTGTAGTATTTTAAAACACACAATTAATAAAAATAGAAAAACGAAATTACAAGGAAATACAGAAAGAATAAATAAGAGAGCGCGTGCAGCCTTCGATACTTCATCTGGATAAACTCGTCGAATACGAAAATAGTCCGAAAGGAAGTGCGAGAGGGGTGCGCGAGCGTTTGTGTATTTGGACACGAATCGCTTAATCTTTGTTTTTGTTTTTTTTTTTTTTTTTTTTTTTTTAGCTCACCAAGCCACCGATGGCTGTGTAAAACATGAGACCCAGTAGAAGACGAACCGGTCCGACCATAGTCTTCATTTTTTTCAATGTTTTTTCATCGAACAACGAATTTTTAACAACACGATTTTTCAACACTGTTTTATCGTCGGACGTTTCGATCGAAACGCACTCTTGGCGGGCGAATCGAACTCTGTCATTAATTGTCATGGTGTTTAAATTTTTGATATAATCAAAAACTCATTATTTTTTATTTCAACACATTTTTTCATTCAAAATGTTACGGTAGAACTTTGTAGCAATGGAAAAAGATTGAATTCAACTTATCAATGAAAATTTTTCGGAACATGCCCGGTTTCTGCGAGCCTTCGAGCACGACTGCAAGAAAATTGGAGCATCCGGCCGCACGCATCAATCTCGCCCACGCATTAATCGCTAACACACGCTGTAGAAAGTCGGGAAGCGTGAGATCTTCTCGAATTTGGCATTTTTGTCGATGAGTAACAAACTCAAATTTAGTCCGCTATTGTGGAGAGAAAAGATCTTGCAATCAATTTCTTTGCACCGGATGTGTGAATATTCAAACCAGATTTCCTTTTCTAGTTCCGGATTCAGCCGCGAGGCAGCGCTGTCGAATGAACTGAAGTGAGCTGTGAAACTCAAATAAAACAAAAAGCGATGATCTACAAACTTGGCTCCAATTTTGAGCCTCATTTTGAGACGCTCTTCATTTTTTCCTTTTTAATGTTAATATTATTCGACAAACGTTTTAAGTAATAAATTTATCACCGACAAACGATTTCGCATCAATAAAATCCTTAGTAATTCTTGCATAGAATGAAGATTGAAATTTTGGGGCTCACTTTGAGGCGATTTTTGTTTTTCATCTCTTGACGTTCATATTATCCGACAAACGTTTCAATTAATCTGACAAACTACGGAAAATGATAGAAAAACGATTAGTGTTGGAAAAAATGAAAAAAGTTGAAGTTGGGCAGTCAGGTTTTCATAGGTGCGAAGCCACGTGCTCTTTGTTGTTATCCCTATTTGTCACTTTTGACAAACAACCTACGTCAATGATCTTTACACCCGTGAACGTAAACAAAAAAATAAATTAGCTTTTGTCGGATTTTTGGCACTGTAATACAATTTTTTTGGAAATTTCAAGTGAAAGGAACGGGTTGAAATTTGACGTTTGCTGCAAACTTCGGACAGTTCGATATTTCTCGTCGGACAAGACAGAGATAGAGTAAAAACCGGTGCTCGCCGTCAATTTTTTCCTCCACAAAACCTCTGTGACTCTCATGTGGCAGATTTCCAACATTGGTGAAAATTTGACAGTAAAAAGTGGTGAAACTCGGTGAAAAAGGGAAATATATCCTGAAAAATGGGTAAAGCGAAAAAGGGAAAGCGTTCTGGCAAGGATGACGACGTGTGAGTTGTAATTTTTAAAACAGATGGTTTGCTCTGCTGCCACAGACTCGTGTGGCATTTCACCTCTCATTATCTTTTGTACCATTCCTTATAAACTTTTTACCCTGAAAGCAAACTTTCGTCTCTGACGTAACGATTTTGACGAGCCAATTTTCATTTTGTCTACGATGATGCAATACGTGTCTACTGCCATTGAAAATTTTAGGTTATGTTCACTTCTGCTACATTAACCTCCGAGCCTAGTACCAATTTTTCTCAATTATTTACAAATTTTCACTGCATTCAAAATTCCTGACAAACTATCCAATAATTCTGACCTCCTGTCTCTAACTTTATTACCAAAAATCGATCTTTTACTCTTGCATCGTTGTGCAGCGTAAATAAACAAAGAAAAAAATCTGCAAGTACATTCTTTTCAAGCCAAAATACGAGTTGATAGAAATGAACTAATTATAAAACTACGACCTTGATTTCGTCAACAGCGACGTTACCAATTTTTCGACATGAAATCATCTTTTACCTCGAAATTTCCTTCTCAATTATTTGACATTTACAACCGTATAAAAAAAAAGCAAGAAATAGTAATTTTTTGAATGAAAAATACGAGGTTTAACTTTTCTGTCAAACGAATATTTAGTGATAGCGACGTTGACATCGAAGAGCGGAGCACAACAGAGTCAGCGAAGAGTAAAGGAAAAGATAAAAAGAAAAATAAGAAAGGGGAGGACATAGACGATTTGGCGGACGAGCTGCGGGAGCTCAAAGTGGATAAGAATAAGGCGGGGAAGAAGAAGTCAAAAAAAGGAGGGCAGGGTGATTCGGACGACGATTCGGTGTCCGTGCGATCGAAGACGAAGGGAAAGAAGAATTTTGAGGATGATAACGAATCGGGTGGGGAGTCGGAGAACGAAAGATCCAAAGTGAAATCCAAGGGCAAGAAAAATCTGGGCAAAAAAGGATTTGCCGCTTTGGATTCGGAAGGTTCTGGCTCGGACGACAAGTCGGAAGAGAAAGTGCCTAAGAACCAAAAGAAGAATAAGAAAAAGAATAGGAGGGCGGCGGACTCGGAGGACGAATCGGAGGACGAAGCGCCCAAGCCCAAAGGACAGAAGTCGCAAAGGGGACAAAAAAATCTGGAGGCTTCCGACGATGAGGACGGTTTTGTCTCAAAGTCCAAAAGTACCAAAAATAATAAGGGAAAAAAAGGTAGAAAGAATGTATCCGACGATGAGGACGACGAGTCCGAAGAGGAACAGCCGCAAAGGGGAAAGGGAAAAGGGAAGAAAGGAAGGAAAGCTTCCGAGTCGGAAGAAGACGGAAGCATCGTTGCGAGAAACAAAGCGAGCAAGAAAGTTGCTCCCAAAGGTGAGTTGTCAAAAGTAACTAAAATTATGTGATTAATTATTTAATTAATAATTATCAAAGTGTAATAAAGTGAATTAATTAATTAAATTGAACTGTAAATAATTCAATTAATTAATTGAATTGAATTAAATTAATCAATTGAATGCAATTTAAAAAAAAAAAACAATAAAACTTGAATATTTTTCCATTTCTGTTGCATATTTAAAAAAAAAAAAAAATCGAGCTTAAAAAAAAATAAAGTATATTTTGATTGACGATTCGAACGATTTTGCAGTTGCACCGGCGAGAGGAGGTTTCGCGTTGTTGGAAATCGATGACGACAACGACGACGAACCCGAGGAGCAACCGCTGAGCGAAGAAGAATCAGAAAAGGCGGAGAGCGTGGATAGAACGAAGGGACAAAAGCAGCAGGAAGCGCAGCAGGGCAAGAAAGGTAAAAAAGGGAAGAAAAAGCGTAACGACAGCGAAGAGGACATAGAAAAAGTTCTGGCGGAATTGGAGATGGAATATTCGGGTAAAAAGGCAGAACCCAAAGTAGTAACGGCTGCTGCGGGGGAAGAAGAAAAGTCGGAGGAAAAGAGTGCGAAGGTAAAGGAGGTAGAAAAAAACGAGAAGAACGAGGAAGAGGTCGATCAAGATGGAAAAACTGTGAAGAGTGCAGCTCAAAAGAAGAAGGAGAAGAAAGAACGAGAGAAACAGAAGAAATTGGCCCAGAAAAAAGCGGTGAGTGATATTTTTGAGTTTTACCCTTTTTATCAGACCATAAAGATCCGTATTGAGGATGAAAATATTGGCAGGAAGCCGGCAAAAAACCAGAAAGCGGTGAGGCAACGAGAGGAGACTCCACCGAGAAGCAAACCGAAAAGCCGATCGAAAAGGCAGAGCAGCCGGTCGTTAAAGCTCCAGAAGCAGGTGACGTTGAAGGCGATGGCGAAGGTGGCGATGATTCGAAGAAAAAGAAGAAAAAAGGGGTTGTGAAGGAAGATCCGAAAGACAAGGGTGAGAAAAATTGAAATTGTGAAAAAAGTGGAAAGGTTGGCAGGATAATGAAAAAAAAATTTGGTTAAATATTCATTCAGGAAAAGGACCTGGTAGAAAAACAATAGCTGCTATGCAGGAAGCTTTGAAAAAGGCGAAAGAAGACGAGGAGCGATTACAGCGAGAAGAAGAGGAGAGAATAGCTCTGGAAGAAGCTCGAGAAAAAGCTCGTCTGGAGCAACTGCAGCTTGAACAAGAGAGAAAAGAGAAGAAGAAGTTGAAGGAAAAGCAGAGAAAAGAGCGATTGAAAGCCGAGGGTAAACTTTTGACGACCAAGCAAAAGCAAGACCGTGCTCGAGCTCAGGCGATGCTGGAAGCGTTAAAAGCTCAGGGTCTCGACCTCCCTGCACCTGGAGAAAAGAAAAAGGGTCGTCCTTCTTTGGGAACGCGAATAAGACCCAATAAAATGAAACAACGTCCCAGCGTCGAGGAAAAGGATGAAAAAAAGGAGAACGACGAGGAGGCCGATAAGACCGATCGCGTTCAGGTCGAGATCGTCGATCAGCAACCCAAGGTCGAACAGGAGCCTAAAAAGGAGGAAGAAGTTAAGGACTCTTGGGACGTTGATACGAGCGAGGGTGAACCCGAAGAAGGTAAAAACAACGGAATTTTGAATAAAAAATTAAGAGAATTGAATAATTCATCAGAAATTTGTCACTTTTCGTCTTACAATGTTACAAATTATTTATTTTATACATTTTTTCTGATTAAATTACAGAAAAATCAGACGAAATAGCTAAAGGTTCGGAATCGAAGGTAGACAAAGAATCTCAGGGCTCAAAGAAAAAGCGGAAAAACGAAGAAAAGGCGGACGAGAAGAAAGAATGCTCGGAGAGCGATTCGGAATCGGGAAGTGGAGGTGATTCCGATTCGGAGGAAGGAAGCGAGGACGATGACGACGAGGACGAGGATGACGACGATGAGGAAGATGAGGAAGAAGAGGAAAGTGGTCCCGAGGACAAAATGACTGACGCGGAGCGAAAGAAAGAAAGAGCCAGACAACGAATAATGACTCGACGCATAGAAGCGGAAAAAAATAGAACCGTCGATGTTCTCCGTGCTGCTGTTGTCTGTGTTCTCGGCCACGTAGATACTGGAAAAACTAAGATTTTGGACAAATTGAGACGGACTAACGTTCAGGACGGTGAAGCTGGTGGAATAACTCAACAAATCGGTGCGACCAATGTTCCGATCGAAGCCATTCAGGATTCGGCGAGACACGTCAAAGGGGTAAATTGCTTCTGTTTCATCCAGTGCTCAAAATTTATTTATTTATCAACCTGATTTAAGGGACGAGTTCTGGCACAGAACCCAATGTCGAATCATGCATTTTTTTTCCTCTAGAATTCAAATTCATAAAAACGTACATTTCAATTGTGACTTATTTAAACTTTCAATTTTTAACTCTTTGACGACGAAATGTAACAATTTCATTCAAATTTGTACAGTCCGTTCTTTGATATGTCCTCCAACTTTCAAAACGATTATTTACACCGTTTCCACAAAATTCCCGAATGAAAAGTCACTTTTTAACCCAGAGACATGGCTACGTTATCCCTAAACATCACTTTTGTGCATTAAACAATACGAAAAAATGTAGAAAAGGTTATAAAACACTGTCAAACCACTGAAAATATCATGACAATTATGCCACCAGAAAATGAAATAATTCGTCGACATAGTTTATTAATTATTCATTTTTTTGTCAATGAGAACGATGAATTTTTCAGTAATTTTGTAATTTTTATACGAAATAATACTTAAATCGAATTTGAAAACTGTTACAGTTTGCTGAGAAAGAGTTTAGAATACCCGGTCTATTGATAATAGACACACCTGGTCACGAGTCATTCAGTAATTTGAGGAATCGTGGTTCATCGCTGTGCGACATAGCGATTCTCGTAGTGGACATAATGCACGGTTTGGAGCCTCAAACGATAGAGAGCATAAATTTATTAAAAGCTAAAAAATGTCCATTCGTCGTGGCTTTGAATAAAATCGACAGGTGAGTAGCGCTCGTTGTAGGAACGGAATCGCGAATGGAGAATTTCCAGATAATAAGATTTTCGTCGTTTTCGCAGGTTGTACGATTGGCAGACGATGAACCGGAAAGACATTCAGGATATAATAAAAGCTCAGGCGATCAATACTCAGCGAGAATTTGAAAAACGTTCAAAGGACGTGATCGTAGAATTTGCGGAGCAGGGTCTGAACGCAGCGCTCTTTTACGAGAATCCTGATCCAAGAAGTTACGTTTCGCTCGTACCGACCAGCGCCATTACGGGTAAGAATCCGTTGAAAAAAAAAGTAGAAAAAAAACCAAAAACGAAGAAAAAATCGATAAAAAAACAAAATATCGTCACGAATTCTAATTTCCTTGCGACTCTTCGAAAGCTTCCATCAAATATATGAAGAAATTAAACCGAGATAATAATGTTGGGGGCGAATCGATTGAACAGGGGAAGGAATGGGAAATCTTTTGGCGCTGATAGTCGACGCTTGTCAGGGACCTTTGGCGAAACGTCTGATGTTCAGCGAGGAGCTCCAGGCGACGGTCCTCGAGGTAAAAGCGCTTCCTGGTCTCGGCACGACGATCGATTGCATTCTGATAAACGGAACTCTCCGGGAAGGCGACACGATGATCGTCGCGGGTACGGACGGTCCTATAGTTACGCAAATTCGTTCTCTTCTCGTTCCGCAGCCTCTCAAAGAACTCAGAGTCAAGGTGAGACAAAAGTTTATCGTTCAGAGACCAGAATTCAATGATTTTTTAAACTCCCAAACGATTATTTCAACGTAGCTCTTTTCTTTTGCGAAATTCAGAGCGCTTACATCGAACATCGACAACTTCGGGCAGCCCAAGGCGTCAAAATAGCAGCGAAAGATCTCGAGAAAGCAATCGCTGGTCAGTCCTTCGTCTTTGGCTTAAAAATCGTCCGGTCCCGAGTGGAAATAACGATTATTATTCGATCTCATCCTCCACGTTTTTTCCTCCAGGTCTCAATCTTCAAGTGGCTCAAAAACCCGACGAGGTCGACGTCTTGAGAGAAGAAATAGCTCGGGAGCTGAGCAAAGCTCTTGGAAGCATTAAACTCGCTGATCGCGGTGTCTTCGTTCAAGCTTCGACTCTCGGAGCTCTCGAGGCTCTTGTTGACTTTTTGAAGAGCAGCAAGATTCCGGTGAGTTTTTTTTTCCATCGTCGCTATTTATTCCAATATTATTTCACTTAGATTCTTTTTTTTTTTTTTGCCAACACACAACGGTCGAGAGATTTCGAAAATATTTGACGAATTATATCATTTTTTTCGATTCCACTCGATCCAACCAGTAAGCTGCTAGATTTTGTAGGATTTTTACTCAATTTATTCATACAATTCTTCGTTCTTTGAGGTAGTTCTATCGTTTTATCGTTTTCTTCAGATTTTCTTGAAATTTTGGATAAATCTTTATTAATGTCAAATGCACGTGACGTTTAGATATTTATTGGTTAAAATCACAATTTTCGGAAGTCTCTCATGAGAGCTCGTGTCAAAAGTTACATTTTCATCAATTAATATTTTGGCTTGTACATGGCGAAGCCTCCTAAAACTTTGCATACATTTTAATGCAACATCGAAGAAGCTACATCAAGTTTTTCGAAAAAATCTAAAGAAACAAAATGCTGGCAATTTTTGTAATTTTACAGCAAGTACATATTAGCTTGGATGACCTCGAATTTGGAGTATGTTGATCTTTGGTCAATTTACAACAACTTTTCTTCATTAACTTGTGCCCGCAAACCATTTTGTATGTGAGAACAACTGGAAAACAATTTTTCCATACGAATGTCCCGATAGAACAACCTTAATCATTTCGTTTTGTTTTTTTTTTTACAGTTTTTACATGTCCATATGCGAAAAGCTTGAATATCATAGAATCGAACGATTCTGTCTCGCTCTGGCCGAGCTGTAGTTGCCAACGCTCCGTTCAACACGGAGCGAGCAGCAATGAACCACTTCCTTCTTAACAGTTTAGCAGGATACGGCTCATTGCTCGCGCACCGTTCTCCGCGCTCGTCATCCACACCGTTCTCTCTCTTTCTCTCTCTCTCTCTCTCTCTCTCTCTCTCTCTCTCTCTTTTTTTCTATCTCTCCTCTCTCTCTCTCTCGTTTTATGCCCACAAACCGGAGGGTGTTCAACTCTACCTCGTACAGCGAATCGTTTCAGCTCCATTTATTGCTCCCATTTTTCATCCATATTTTCATCGACGATGGCGAAAATGAAGACAATCGTTTCTTCCTAACGAATCGTAATCACTCTTTCGTAATATCAAAATCTCCAATTCTGCAATCGGTCAAATCTTCTAAAGCTTGAGCGCGACCGGTTTTGTCGCAACGGACGAGAAGATGACGAAAATAAGAGGATCGTTACCGTGATTGCTACGGTCTCGCATAATTGACGCCTTCCTCTTTCGGCGACCGCGGACTCGTCTACATTGTAGGAAATCATTGATCTACCGAGTTTAGACGTATCGAGCTCGTCAACACTCTTTTCCTTCAGCCGAATCGATTACTAAATTAGAAACGAGACAAGTTTCTATTTTTAAGTTGGCAAGATTCGTGCTCGACAATTATTCTGGCTTTTGAGGTTTTTTTTTTTTCCAGGATTAACTGGGACGTTTATTTGAGAAATCGAAGAAGTTCGAGTTGAATTGAGTTCGCTTCATTGATTTTGTTGGAAAAACAAAAAAAAACAAAAAAAAAGAAATTGCTTGGTAAATTCGTTGAATCGCCCCATTCATTTCTTTTCATTCATGCATCTCGAGATTAAAAGTCACGAATGAAACTATTTTCGCCTACGTCCACGTGTATTTTTGGTTTCGAGAGAGAAAAATAAAGGGAGAAAGACGGAGGAAGAGGAAATAGTAACAAAAAAAAAGGAAAAAAAAACGATTCGACGAGAATATAAACGTAGAATTGGAGATGCATGGCCAGAGTCGAAGCAATCACTGACGATACGAGCGTGATCGTAAAACGCACCGCTCATTTCCGGTCGGTCGCCACCACCACGTTTCTTTCCCTCTACCCCCCCCCCCCCCCCCCCCCCCCCCCCCCCGTTCATGGAGAATTTGACCAGGTGTGTCGTTCTTCTTCCACTTGTTTCTCTCTCTCTCTCTCTCTCTCTCTCTCTCTCTCTTTGTGTTATTTTCTTATTTTTTTATTTTTTTATTTTTGGTTTACATTCTTGGGTATTCTTTTTCTCATATTTTTCGGTTTTCTGAAAAAATGTATTTTTTCTACGTTGTTTCGTCTTTTAATTCTGACAGAATTAATTTAATGAATCAATCTCTCTCTCTCTTTCTCTCTCTCTCTCTAATTCGCTTCATCGAGTCTAAGCAAAAAAAAAAGAGGAAAAAACAGTAAAAACAGTGAAAAAGAATGAAAATTTGATGAATTTATTGAAATTTTGGTGAATCAAGAAAATCACGTATCTTAGAGTACTTAACATAAATCGTGTGTTTGCTATAATAAAATAAGATTTATATATGAGTGAATGTAGAGGATGGCTCTTGCGAATGTAGCCTCTTTTTTTTGTTGTTTTCATTGGCTCCGTTTATCTCTTTTATTTAGTCTCTTTGTCTCGACGAGTTCGGATACCAAAAAAGGTCGTTGAAGGTTCCGGTCGGGTCGAACGAGTGGCGTGTTTGTTGGCTCTCCGGGACCGGTACTGGAACGGCAAAAGTGGACTCTCCAACGTGTGGGGAATGGTCGCCCACGCGGGCGCCCATTCAATCGCTCCTTCGCTCGATTCTCTACCCATTTTCTCTCTCTCTCTTTCTCTCTTTCTCTTTCTCTCTGTCCTGTACGTCACGGACGACCATCTCTCTCAAAAAAAAAAATTTAAAAAACAATTTCTTCTTCCTTCAAACCGCACCAGTGCCTCCGATCAGCTCGCAAATTGCTTTTCTCCTAATGTCAAAAAAATAGCATTTAATTCTACTTTGATTTTTAGCGAAAAGTCAACTGTTTCGAAGATAAATTTGCAGCAGGATTTTTAGCGACTAAACGATTCATAGAGCACTTTGAATAATAAATTCTACAAAAACAATGAAACGAATCCTTAAGAAAAAAAAAAAAAAAACACGTTGAGTTGAATATTTTTATCAAAGACGAAGATAATGAAAGGAAAGCGGAAGTTCGCACGATTCGAGCGGTAAAGATCTTTTTTTCAATGGACGATAGTGCCCCGTTGTTATTAAAGTTTCGTAATTAAATCAACTCATCAAGTACGACTGGTATTTGGTTAATTTGCGAAATTGAATCTAGGATTTTACTCGACTAATTGAAAAAAAAAAGAAAAGAAAAAGAAATGAGAAAATCTTCAACTTTTGTTCTAATTCGCACTGCTTTTGTGTGCTGAGCGTAGTGGGTGTAGAAAGCCGTGGAATAAAAAAGAAAGGACGTAAAAGGAAGAGGGGATAAAAGTGCAACGTCAAGAGAAGAATCGCGCTTTCGAGTTAACGCTCGAAAAATGGAAGGAAGCTGCTAATTGCGTCTCTTATGTTTTCTCGCTTGTACTGAAATATGAAAAGTGCACGATTGCAGAGAAACGAAGAGGAAAAAAAAGAAAGAAGGAATGATAGAAAGAGTCCGGAACGGTTGCGTTGTTGCGCGGGTAACAGTAGATTTCCTCGACGCTTTCAAGTTGGCGAAGCAAATTACCTCGATATAATAATGCTCGTTCTCTTCTCGTCTCTCTCTCTCTCTCTCCCTCTCTCTTTCTATCTCTTTCTCGTGCGTAACTGAGTAGCAGAGGCAACCGTTATAGTATCCTCTAAATATCTATCTCGCGTTCTCGTTCCACTTCCCGTCTCTCTCCGGGATATCGTTCTCCATTGTGGTGGGGACTTGGTTTCCTCGTCCATTTCCGCAACTTTGAATTTTCCTCTGTCTTTTTTACGGCCTTAATCTCTTTGCCTTTGTATTTTATCCATTTTTTTCATTGATATGTTGAAAAATGAAAAAAAAATTGAGAAAAAACTCTAATTTTGAGTTTCCTGGTGCCTTGGAATGACGAAATTCGTTAATTGGCTCATTGCCACTTTTTTTTATACGCTGGGACTCATCGTTTTCCGTTTGGGAGTTAATGTGGGGTAAAATGGACCCCTGTTTTTCTTGCCGGTTTCCTGTTCATTTCCTCTGTTCGATAATTTATTTAAATCGTTATCGAAAAAGTAACCGTGTCGTCGTCACTATGACATCGAGGGTTACAGGCTGCTGCTGCTACTCGAGAAAAAAAAAAGAGGCTTCCACGGACGATAGTCTTTATTTCATTTACCGCTGGACGATGCTACGATACTCATCGCCGTTGTAGAGCGTCGCCGGTTGCTCGTGGTAAGGCGACACCTCGACGGGAGCGCTTAGCCACCCGTTCAACGAAACCGAGACAAAAGAAGAAACGATGAAACAACGAGGCACGAAGCCCCTTATCAGCCTAGCTTGGATATCCGAGCCTCTCATCGTCCTCTTCCTCCTTCTTTCCTCTTTTATTTTCCTCCGAGCTGCCTGTCTCTATTCATTTGCCATTTGCGAGCGTAAGAAAGAGAAAGAACCATGTTGCCTCGACGTTAATTACACTCTTTTCACTTCGACAATAATCCAATTATTTGAGCTCGTTGAAAAAACAACAACGTCGCACACTCACTATTCGCCACACCGTTAGTCTACTGTAAAAAGAGAAAATTATGTCACTAATTACTACGAGACCATATTTTCAAGCTACTAATTATAACTGGAAGAATTTTCAACGTAATTCATGATTTTTCCATTCACATTTCGACGACAGTTTCGTCCGTTATCGATTAAATTCATGGTGGTCCATTTTGTCACCAATTTTGTTAATTCTACTATTTGTTCGATTACAGCCCCAAAAATACGTGGGAAAATACTTGAAATTTTCATTTTTTTCTTTGTTTCTTTCAATTTCCAGTATGCCGGAATACGCATCGGGCCTGTCGTCAAGAAGGACGTTATGAAAGCATCGATAATGTTGGAGCACGATAGTCAGTAAGTTCCTTATTTTTCCTTCGTTCTGGTTCAATTCTGTAAATACTTTAAAATCGATAAAATCTTATGGAAAATGAACAATATGTCCCGTTCTTAATTGTTATTTCAATTTTTCAGGTACGCTACTATTTTGGCGTTTGACGTGAAAGTCGAGAGAGACGCCCAAGAGTTGGCTGATTCCCTCGGAGTCAAGATCTTCGTAGCTGATATTATTTATCATCTGTTTGATAAATTCACCGCATTCAGGAAAGACCTCGAGCTACGAAAGAAAAATGAAAATAGGCATATTGCAGTTTTTCCTTGCAAGCTGCGAGTCCTGCCGCAGGTAAAATATTCCTTAAACAGATCGAGCCCAAAATTACATGAAAATCGAGCAGTCGTTGTAATATGGACCCCTACATTATTTTACGGACGTCAATTGGAGAACGAAATATAATTTCATTGATTAGAAAAGCCAATAATAGAATTTATAAAATATGAAGAAAAAAAAATTGTAACTAGGGGTCCATATTGACACCAATTCACGTATTTTTGTTATAATTTCAATGATTTAGCAACAGCGATTCATATCAATCGATCGATCATTCATATTTATACGTCTTTACGGATCTTATTTCTGTTTTGCATTGATCGACTAACATCTCTCGTGTCGCGTTAATTATTCCAGGCGCCAACATCATTTTATCGAGCCACACTTTTGTAATAACGCTTATAGGTGTGAAGTGTTGAGGATCGATTGACGTTATCGATATTCCGGTACGATTAGATTTCTCCTCCGTTCAAAGCGTGACGCTGTGTGTACACGAACTATTGAATAGTAACGCGAAAGCTTGCCGGATCGCGGGCTCTTATCGCCGGATATGAGAAAACGACTGAACGAGACCGCTCTGATAAACCACAGCGAAATCCTTCTTTCTCTTCACCGTTCTTGCGACTAAGGCCGAACCTCGAGCTCTTTTACGATCGTGCAACCTGCAGGAAAATACTTTTGTCAGAACTTTACACATCCATTCACGAATCAGCATTTTTTCTATCAGAATTTTTGCTATTATCGTCGTTTTTTCCTAATCTTTTCTAAGGAATTTGGGCTTTTGTATGATTTTTAAAAAACTCAGCCAAGAATCGATAAAATATTGCGGCTATCGGACAAAAATTTTCTCATCTTTCAATATTAAAAATTCGTTAAAAACTTGCAAAAATCTTGGCAAATTCGACATTTTGGTGGATTGAGTACTCGATCGAACAATAGAAAGATAAAAAAAGACAGGATCGAGTAAATAAAAATAAAACTTGTCCACAACGCCTCAATGATCTAGACTCGTATACAAATTGAGTGATAGCTCGCATGAATGAAACGGGCATTGGAAAGCGGTCGATCCAGCGTGTCGTGTAGAAAGAGTTTCGCGGCGGCAAGACTGCGTGGCGCGTGGCTAAGCAAAATACGAACGTTGGCCTATATCGCGGCTTAATAATTTCTTAGAAGCAGCGGCACAGCAGGGTTATACTTTTGCAGAATTATATCAACTCGAGGCTTTCTTGGCCCCCAATTTTAACGCGACTCGCTAAAATATTTTCAAAATCCTTATTTTAATTCATTTGTTTTTTTTTATCATTGCAGCACATTTTCAATTCGAGAGATCCTATCGTAATTGGTGTCATGGTGGAGGCTGGAGTTGTTAAAGATGGCACTCCGGTTTGCGTTCCCAGCAAAGAGGTAAATAAATAAAAATCATTTTTAGTTTAAAAAATAGTACAAAAAGATTTTTTTTTTCTTTTTTTTTCTAATAATTCTTCTGATAATAAGAATTATTAATAATATGTGGAAATATGGAGTTTACAGTTTGGATATTTGTCGAATTCTCGAGATGAAATCTCATGAAATGTCAGTCGGAATAGAGGAGAACGAGGTTGGATATGAAATTGAGTGGTATTCGGGTGCGGCGTCCTATCGATCGGTCGCGGACGACCAGACTTGTCGCCCTCACGAAAATTAGATCGCCCACGTGACCCGTTTGTGTACGGCTCGGTGCGCTACAGCACCGGTCGACACTTTTTTTCTCTCTCTCTCTCTCTCTCTCGCTCTCTCTCTCTCTCTCTTTCTAGAGAGAGAGAGACTCTCTTGCGTACGTCCTCGTGATATCCATTGCCGAACGAGATCGCGAGATACACTCGAACGAAAACTGCCCACGTTCTTCTACGAATACTCTCACACACATTTTCATTCTATATCTCAAATATTTTCAGTGTCTTGTCACAGCTTTCGGACTAAATTTCTCGTTTTGAGTTTTAATATCAAGGAAGCAATAACCGAACCATTAACACTGCTAATGAGTGTATTAAAGCCTTAGGCCACCTTAGAATTTTCGAAAAATCGATTTTTATTTATTTTTATTCAAATGTCAGTCCGGCCGTGGAAAAAATAGGAATCGCTTCAAAAAAATCATTGTAAGCAGTCACTGATACGTTTAATAAAATCCTGTTTTTGTAATCTCGATATATTTTGTAGTATCTCTGAAAAAAAATCTCCAAAAAGCCTTTTTTTCGGCCTCCGAATAGACGAAAAAAAAAAAAACAATAATTCATCGAAAAACTGGAGCACAAATAATTGAAGAAACGTCAGGCTCGTTTCTTAGCCAAATATTTCATGAGATAAGGATTTCGAATCTTTGCAATTGGACAAAATCTCGAAAAAAATTCAAGTTACTGCATTTTTTCAAACGAAAATTGTGTGTGAGTCTCTAGTTTTTGAAATTTTTGTCAAATGAAAAGAATTTAAGAGTAAAATTAGAACCAAGAACTAGAGAAATTTGTATTTTGTAAGAAATCGTGAAAAATAACGGTAAAAAGGATTAACATAAGAAATGATAAAAATAGAGCTCGTTGTCTCGATCGGTGATCGACGCGCTTGTGTCGTAGGAGGACGAGGTTTTTCCTTCTCGCGCCCGGTGATCGGTAGTCCAGTGTAGATCGAGCGATACGCGTCCGCGACGCGATATAGTGGGCGTTTAACTATTTTTTCTTCATTAGTTCAACGCTCTCCTGGCAGAGAGCAAAAAAAAAAAGGAGAAAAAAGAAGAAAAAAAAACATGGCGTTTATTACATGTATGAACGTTCGCAATGGGCGTCGACGGGTTTCGCGTTCCTTCGCTAAGTTGACACTTGGTTCGATACGTTTTTTCAAACAAACGGATCGAGCAATTAGTCAAAAAAATTACGAAACGAAAGAGATTTATCATGGAAAATTGCAAAAACTCAAAATCTTCTCCAATTTTCTCCCAAAAAATGGGCGTTTTTTTTCGAAAATCTTATAAAAATCGTAAAAAAGTTAAATTTTCTCATTCCTGCTTCTAAAAATTTCGTATAAAATTCCAAAAATTTCAATAAATTCCCTCAATCAAAATATCATTGAAAAATCTGTCCAGAACAAACGGAAACGATGAAATAGCAAGAGTTTCAAATCGGTATTCCATGGAACTTGAAAAAAAAAGTAGAGTTCGTAACCGAATGAAAGATCGTAGGGATTCGGCGGCGGAGGAGGAAGACGAAGAGCTCGTGCGCGTTACTACGAGCGAAATATCAAGGCGAGAAAGAAGAACGAGGTGTTGAACGAACTCGTCCGATAATCATCTGTGCCATAAATTATTCAGGATCATACGAAAGGAGAGTCTGTAATTTAATCGGAGATTCGTGGAACACGAGGTCGGTCGGTCATATGCCAAGCACACCACCGCGAGACTCGTTCTTAACCGACGGCGAATGGAACGTTTTTCTCGTGCGAAATAAAAGAAATAAAAAATGGAGAAAAAAAAAACAAAATTTACACTCGCGCGAGTCGTTTCCATTATAATCTTTGTGTGGAACGTCGCCCGATGGGGCCACGCAACCCCCATCGGTCCCTCGCGGCCTCCTGGGCCCACGTACCACGCGCTTTTCTATACGGGGTGTCCCATTTTACCCCATCCACGTACAAATCATCGAAATTCGACAATTTTTCAAAAATTGCAGCTTCAAGGTCAACTGCAAGGTCAATTTTGGAGTAGCCATCAAATGTCCCTCTTC
>JACEOJ010000099.1:0-32693 GCA_013761285.1 Campoletis sonorensis | reverse complement strand
AAATTTTGTCTGGAACGATTTTTGTTTCAAAAGTTGTCAAATTTCGAAGATATTTGTGTCCGTGGATCGTCTTGAATGGGACACTGAATACAGAGTGTTCCATTTTACCCCATCCACGCACAAATCTTCGAAATTCGACAATTTTTCGAAAAGTGCAGCTCCAAGGTCAACTGCAAGGTCAATTTCGGAGTAATCGAGATATTGAGTGTTTAAAATCGTAACTTTAACACGAGGTCTTATATTATGGGAAGTTACGAAAAAACGACGATATTCAACAACTAATAACTTGATTTCTAAACGGTCAAACTTGCTCGAATTTGACTCACAGTTGAGTATGATTGTTGAGAAGATTCGTACGAATTTTGAACAATTAAACTTAGAGTTTATCGAACGCAGGAAAAACGATCGAACCTCCTTAATATTCGAATGCAAAAAGATTTTCGCACGTGTGCCTCCGCGCAAAGAGGGATCGTTCTCTTAATTTGTTGTTTCTATTATCAAAGAGCATTCGTCGAATGAGAATTTAAGTGCGATATGCTTTGCAGCACGAATCGCGTCGAGCTCTAACGGAGGACGTACACTTTTTTTAAGAGAGAGAGAGAGAAAGAGAGAGAGACCGTGTGCGGTTTTGCGTGTGCGTTTTAGGTGGGCCGCGAGCGAAGGCTCGCTATTCAGGTTTTTAACTCTTGGCGGAGGCTTTTGCGGCGAGAAAACGAACCTCGCATTCTTACGACGGCTCTCGCGTTCGCCCTCGCATAGAAAGCAGCCCCGCGCCATATAGTTAGCCCACGTGCCTCGTTCCATCGTTCCTCTCTTTCGCCATACACTGTACGCGACCGCATAAGTACGCGCGAGATCCTTACACCGCACTTTGTACCCGCGAGTCAGGATTTTCTCTCCAAACAAAACCCTGAGCGTGTGTCCGCGACTCTCAAACACGCTCGAACGCCTACTTCCATTTTTAACATATAATATGACGAAAAATTCAACGTCAAACTCATTTTTTACTCAATTTTCACCCAGTCGTTCGGACAATTATTCGGAAGCGGGACTCCGCACCTACAATCGGGCTGAATTTTTTTTTTCAATCCAACGCATAACCAAAAAAGAAAACTTTTTAGAGTTTTTAAATGCATTTTTTTCATTGAATATTCCATTTTCTCTACAATTTCATTCATTTCCCTATTATTTCGTGATTTTTTGAGAAATTTAAACTTTTTTCTCGATCCCAAATTTCCGAAAATCAAAAAAAATCAATATTTTCTAGAGTTTTAAATAAATTTGTTTTTTTTTTTTCACTGAATATGGCATTTTCTCCACAGTTTGTACATTTCACTCGATTCTCTATTATTCCGTGATCTTTGAATAAATTCAAACGTTTTTTCACGATTTCCGAATTTAGACTTAGAAGACAACGAAATTTTATCAAATTTATCGAAAATACCAAATGAAAAAATTCAATTTACAACAATTTGGTTGAATTATCATATTTGACTTGCGAAAATTTCCCAAAAATGAAGTTGAATTACAAAAAAGTTTTGACGAAACTCAAGATCCCAGAAAAATGTGTTCGTGCTGCTAAAGATTTGCAGTTTTTCCAAACGCTATCAGGAAATTGACGATTTAATGGGAACACGAGTATAAAAGGTGGAGGAAAAGAAAAAAATAAGAAGGATGGGCGGTAATGTGAGGAGAGTGGCGATGATCCGAAGCGGATATTGGCCGTCACGAAGCGTTGGCTCAGGTCAGCGGCAGCCCGAAGCTGTCGAGGCCTCGTGAACCGGTGAATGGATTCCTCGACATGACCCAAAGACTCGGTAGTCTTCAGAGTTCCGCACCCCACCGTCCGGGCCCTCTTTCGACCACCGAAATAACAAAACAAACAAAAACGCGCGATCGCCATATTTATTTTAACCTTCGCACCTTCGATTCTCTTTTTCCCTCTTGTACGTGAGTCCGCAAACGTTTAGCGACTCTAAATAGTTACGCACTCGCTGCCGCAGAATCTTATTCGCTTTTCCTTTGCCCGCCAGATTCTCGCTTATTTCTTTTTTTTTAATCATTTTGCTATTTTTTGTGTGAATTCGAAGGAATCGAACGTATGTTTGATGATTGTACGACACAATGCTAGCGATTTATTAGGATAAATCGCTCGAAAGATATGATGCTTCTTATCTGAGGAAAAAGTAGAGCATAGAAGTTTGAACGCGAAGCAGATTTTATTGAGGGTACGAGATGCACAACCGCGCGAGCGTGTTTCTGTCGCGGACGATCGCAAGTTCAACAACACGTTATCGCTCCTCGCTCTCTCTCTCTCTCTCTTTTTCTCTCTTGTTCTTTTCCCTTCTCTCTTTGACATCCGATGGGATAAATGGTCGCGGAAGAAGCGACTCGTGCTTCGAGACTGCGTGGATCCACTTCGCGATCTTTCATCGTCTGGTCGTCGAAGAATTCCTGATTATTGAGATTCCTATGATCGCGAAGTCATTTATCGCGTTTGTGTTTACGATTTATTCAAAAAAGTCAATGGAAATATTTGAAATTGGATTATTTGGCGAATCGGGAACGATGGGGATTTCGAGATAAATGCTCGGAATCAGGATTTGTATTGAGCTTGTTTTACGCTTTTCCGGCTCGATACACACCCGCAGAATAAAATGGTCGCTGGATGAGACGAAAAAAAATTCTCTTGGAACTCATTTATCCACTTGGTCTCGTTTCCTCTCAGTGTCGGTCCCTGTTCAAGCGTATTTTCCAACGAGCTACCACCGAGCGAGCGAGCGAGCGAGTGATAAACGACCGGAAGTCGACCAGTGTGCTCTCTCTCTCTCTCTCTCTCTCTCTCTCTCTCTCTCTCTCGCACTCGGGGACCGGAAGCAGGCGGCGGCGACTCGCCGGGATGCGGTCTTTTCCCTTCCCCTTCTCCAGGCACGAGTATAACCTCGCGATACTTCTTCTGCTTCCTTTCGTCAAATCTTTTTTTTTTTATCTACAATTTACCAAATATGTCGGTTAAGGCCTGAGGCTACTCTAGAGACCCAAAAAAAATAGGCTTTTTGGGATTTTTTTTTTTTCAGAGATACTACAAAGTAAATGGAGATTACAAAAACGGGATTTTATCATACATATCAGTGACTGTTTACAATAATTTTTTTGAAACGATTTATTTCAAAGTGGCGGCTGTGCAGCCTTTTCGCGATGACGTCTCCGTTTTTTCAGGCTCCACGGCCGGACTAACAGCTCCCATAATTTTTTCATCATAATGAGCCAATGATTTTTTTTCGATTATATATAATAACTGCTAGAGAAGGACGTAGGATTTTTGCGATACATTGATTTTTGGCCAAATGGCGCACTTCTAAAGTGGAAAGTGATAAATTTGCCTAAAAAATCGTCAAATAATTGTTAATAACAAATGAACCATGCAATATCAAGAAAAAATCCTACGAACTTCCATAGACGATGTATTTTCAAAGATATATTCAAAATTTCAAGTCAATCGGTTGACAATTGTCCGAGTTATGAGTCCGGCCAACTTAAAAAATGAAGTTTTGGGATAAACGCGATCGAATTTTTGAGTAGCTCGCTGCGGATCAGACGGCCTTGTACTAAAATTTGAAAACCGAGTACTCGGAGGTTTTTCCGAACCATAATCGTTTAGGACATGATTTTTGAGGTCCTAAGAGACCATTGAAAATAACAAAAATAAAAATCGATTATTCGAAAATTCTAAGGTGCCCTACGGCCTTAAACCATTTTTAAACTAAAATGAAGGAAACCAGAGCGGCCAACGTTTTTTTCCACCATTTTAAGCAGAATAATATTTATTCGAATGAGCATTGTCTCGATTATGACCGGAAGTCTACGTTCCCAATGAAAACTTGTTCCGAAGAGAGCGGAAAACGGATGTCCTGTGTTTGGCAATGGATAAAAAAAAAAGAAAGAAAAAAAAACCCTCATTCAATGTAAATCAATGGAATTATTGTCGAACGACACTTTTTACGATGACAGAGCCTCGTTCTCGTGGCTGACAAGATCCTGGACCTTGAAAAAGGGAAAAAAAACGTTGTAGGAGCTACGCCTTTTATCACCACTCTCCAATATCCGAGACTTTTAAAGTTTCTTTTTAAATTCTTAAACCTATCGAGCTCCCTGTGGAAAAAGCACATGGTTTGTACGAGAAAGAGCCAGAGATTACGAGCCAGTTGCTCGTCGCGAAAAAAAACGAATTCCGTTTTATCAACATTTTTTCTTTAATTTCTCTTCACCGTAGTCCATCCTTCATCGAAACTGCACTAAGATCATCTTTTTTACGTTAATTACAAAAAAATCTGACACATTTTGTCACCACTGTGACATTTTTTTTTTTTTTTTGCATTTATCAATTCGGTGAAAATGACTTTCCGGTAAAAGTGAACTTTTTGAAGTGAAAATATTTCCATAATAATCGAAAAAAAAAGATTTTTTTCACGATTTTTTTATTTGTTAATTTCGATTTATTGAAAATTAAATTTTGGACGAGTTGGGCTGACATTTTTGCGCATTTTGCTAGAAAGTTTCTCAAATAAATATTAACTTATTTTCGAATGCAAAAAAAAGGTTTATACAATGAAAGTCACAGAGAGAAAGAGAGAGAACGAGTCTCGTTCTCTCGCGAACGTGCGTTGGAATATCGAGGATTTTAAATCAGTTTTATTTCGGTTACAAAAATAGACTTCCGGTTCCTGGAGTCCGGGAGGCGCGTCCAAAGCTCCTCCCTTTAATTCTTCTCGGAATAACCTTTTCGCTTTTTTTCTTTTTCTTTTTTCTTTTTTTCTTTTTTGTTATTTCTCTCCATATAAGCATCTAAAAACTTTTCCACCGTGGGTCATATCGCCCACGTAGAAATATTACGAACGTTTCTTTACAAGTTTTTCGGTGAGCTCCGAAATTGCCTTGTACATTCGAGCAGAGTTACTCTCGAGAAAATCGATCCAACTTCTGTGCTTCGACGAAGAGAGAGAGAGAGAGAGAGAAAGAAAAAAGTTGGGGTTCATTCATCTTTTTGAACGTCTCGCTCACTCGAGCAATTTTCGTCCCTGCTTTTTCGTCTCTTTCTTTCACTCTCCGTCGCTCTCACACTTTTCGAGAGTCAAAGGCCCATATTATCGTCTCTGGAAGGACGGGACCATCGAAGTTGCATTGTGGGTTCGTTAGTGAGGCGTGCTTACGTTTTTCTTTCCTTTTTTTTTCGTTTTTTCACAACAGCCCTCTTCACAGTCCCAAAAATGCTCGTCCTTTCAATAACTTTTTATCTTCTTCGACGAAAAGCATCGATCGATCGTGGTAACCATAAATTCTATTCCGGATCAACAATGTAATCGATCTCGCGACCTTTGGAAATCGCACATTGAAGAAAAAAAAAAAAGAATTAAAAAAAATACAAAATTCTGCACATTTTATAAAGATTCTGAAATGGCAAAAAAAAATGATCAAATTATTGAGAATAAATTTGATAAATACATGCTTAAAATAAGTGTACACGTTCAAAGAGTTAGTTTGGAAAAATATGATTTTATAGCACATGTGCGATAGGTGTATGTGATTTTAACGACCAAGGGAATGGATAGTTGATGGTCTCTCATCGATCAACCGTCTCCGGTGTTCGCGTTCGCGATGTACCATCCATTAATAACCATCTACACGGTAATCCGGCCGCTCTCGATCTCTCTCTCTCTCTCTTTCTCTCTCTTTCTCCTCGTTCCATGTTTCCCCCCTTGCATCATCGGTGCTCCGCACCATGTACACGTGTACGGACCCATTTAAACCCGATCGGAGTACGGGGCACTACACCAACGACAATAATTACACGAGGAGCTTCAACCTCCTCACCCTCGTGCAGCTTAAATAGGAGAACGTGGGGCAAAATGGATCCCTTGAGGAATTAAGCTGATGTATCAGTTTACACATGGTCTTGATACTACTTTTGGATCCCAAAATTCATTTGTCGAACTTATTGTCGATATCGTGCGAAAAAAAAAATTATGGGGCAAAATGGCCTCCTCTGAAAAAAAAAATGCTCTTTTGACGATTCTAATTAATTTTCACACTCGTTCGTCAAAATTAGGGAAAATTTGGGTTTTGTGCACAAAAATAAAAAAACATGGGGCAAGATGGACCCTTGGGAGAAAAATGTTAGGGTCCAATTTATCTCTTTTATTTTTTCGTCAAAATAAAATAAAGTCCGTTTAACAGTTTGTGCATCGATTGCTATCCTCAGCTTCTTCTTAATTACAAGTTTTACAAAAGATGGGGAAATTAAGATCCAAAATCATGTCAATTTTTTAACAGATCATCAATTCAACATGAAAATGCTTTTTGACAGAAAGGTATTTTTAAAAACGGTCCAAATTTTCATACAGAGTTTACGTTCGAACGACGACTTTTTTTTCAAATGAAAATCTCCATTTTACTTATCAACAAAATTGATTGAAAGCCGTTACGATGAAAATTATTTCAGAGTAAAAATACGTTTTACAATTTCTTAAAAAATCAGGCATTTTTATGGCTTTTTTTATTTCAAAAAATGAATGGACGTTGGAAAAAAGTGTCGCGACCGAGATCCTTAATTAAAGAATAAAAATAATCGACAAACGATGGATTGGAATGAGAATTCGATTCCGTACCTTTATCTTCAATTTCCCTTACCGATAAAATTTTATTAGCTGGCACACACGTTTGTATAAAATGTTAATATAAAAATAGAGCAATATCGAGTCGTGGTTCGTGTTTGCACCATGAAAGAAAAGAAGAAAAAAAAACACACACACACACACAAAAAAAAACCGTATTGGAGGGATTTTTTAACAAGAGGTTGGTTAGCCAGGGCCCATGAATGAGCTTCATTCACGATCGATCCCCTTCGGCGGTGATGCGTGGAGCATCCGCCGCGAGATAACGCTCCGCAAGGAAAAGGAAAATGATATCGCGCGGGCCTGTAGCTTTGCTCTCGTACAAAACTCTCTTCATTTTTATTCCCGAAAAAAAAGGAAAAAAAAAAAAAAAAACAGCGGTCAATCGTACAAATTTGAATTAATTTTTTTTTATTTCTCAGCATCCGGTCAAAGATTCAAAGACTGTTTTTTTTTCATAAGATTTTGCCCACGTGTTGAAAAAATAAGCGATCACAACAGGTGATTCGAAGAATGTAGAAAAATTTGATTTATCCTTTCGAGCGAATTGCTCGAAATATAAAAAGAAGAAAGTCGCTCTTTCGTGCGAGGAATTGTTCTTTTTTTTTTTGCAAAAAAAACGAGAAGATGCTGACCAAGGATTTTAGTCCTTTTCCCCTCCAAGACTCGCGTATCTTTGCTTCTTTTTCCGCGTCTCGTGTGGCATTCGAGCACAAAGAGAAAGAGAGAGAGAGAGAAAGAGAAAGAAAAGAACGGCACGACACTACTTCGGTTCGTGTCTCGACCCACGTGCTACGGCCCTGTAGCAACGTTTAGGAAGAAATAAATTTAACCTGCCCACGCGCCACCTTTTCGCCTCTCTTTGCCTCTTCCTCTCCCTCCGGCCCCGGAGGGATAAGAAGAAGAAGAAGAAGAAGAATAAGAGGAAGCAAAGATTCCTCGTGAAGCACCGATATCGTTCTGCGGTGACCTCGAACGTTTTCCTTTTTCCTCCTTTTCGACAAATTCTTCAAGACGATCAAAACTATTGCCAAATTCTCGAAAATTTGGAAAAGCCTTGAAAACGACAAAAGGAAAAGTAAAATTCTCCAAATTATTCAAAGATTGACAATCTTGATTAATATGAAAGAAAAATAAATAGAAATATTCAATAAAAACATCCAAAAAATTGCAATTTAGGTTTCTTTTTAACAATTGTTCGCCGTTCGTATTGAAGATACAGGTTTGCGTCGTATATATTTTTCAGTACAAGTTCATATATATATATAAATATATATTGGCGTGGGTTTCGGAAGACACGAGCGACATCCGGTCGGCCATTGTCCAGAGAGACCGATCGCCGTGGGCATCGTCGCTTCTCTCGTATATACATTTCGCCCACGAATCCTCTCTCTCTCTCTCTCTCTCTCTCTCTCTCTCTCTCTCTTTCTTTTTTCAACAAAATTCTTTTGTCTCTCTTTCCGGCTCGTCTAAATTTGTGCAAAAAATTGAACAATTTTGCTTTTTTTCTCAACCGCAGAGAGAATCGTGTGTTTTTAGATTTTGTACAAACCGAATAACATTGTTGCGAATAAAAAGGGTTGATGTCAGAGCCAGGGGAGGAAAATAATCGCAAAGTACGAACAAAGATTAAGAAACTGATTAATACGAGTAGGAATTCGTTCCGGCAAAAACAAAAAAAAACAAAAGAACTGTAAAACTTTCTCTATTTCATCGCCTCGAACTTTGTGCTCGTGCGTGGATGAAAATCGAGACGCGTCTCCTTGTCAGATTTTTGCGTTATTGCAACGCCTTCAAATAATCACTGGGTTTTGACGTAAGTGTGTGCGAATGTGTGTGTGTGTGTGTGTGTCGAGTCTCCAAGTCTCGTTTGGCGATCCTTTTGGAACGGATACTTAATTACCTGACCACGCACCAGCACCGGGGCGAGTTACGGTCATCCTTCGAGACTCCTTCGCCCCGAGAGCATTCTGCTGCTTAAACGGAGATGAGAGTGTAGGGCAATTTGGCCCCTTGGCGATCTTTACCTTTGCACACAAATGTCCGTTTCTCTCTTTCTCTTTCTCTCTCTCTCTCTCTCTCTCTTTCTCTGTGTCTGGGCTTAAGTGACGACGCCCGAGCAGTCGAGAAGAGTAAGAAAACGATACTCGTATATTTTTCTCGCCCCCTCCTCCTTTTTCTTTTTCATCGTGACGGAGGAAAAAGGAAGCAAAAGAGTCCTTTGGGTTTTTAGCTCGCGAAGGACCTCGGGGACCTTGCCGGATCGGTATAACTTTCGATGCCTTTCTCTGGCAGCCAGCTTTATCACCGTCGTTCCCCATTCACGGTGTGACAAAACAAATTTACAGCCTAAAATTTTCGGTCCGTGGCCCCCCTGCCAAGCTGCACACACACATTTCTTCTTCTTCTTCTTATTCTTCTTCTTCTTCTTCTTCGCTCTCTCTCTCTCTTTCTCTTTTTCTCCTTCGTCGAATCGTCTTTTTCATTTTCCATTCATCTTCTTCCTCTTTATCAGTTTTTACATGTTTTTTTTTTTTCTCCACATTTTCTTACTTCAGTGTCAGTCGTCTCTGCTTTTATCACCCATTTCGCTTTTACGATATTGAGGTTTATTTCGTTGAAATCCATTAAAAAGTATTTTTTACACATTGTTTTTTGTGTGTTTTTTTTTCCGACGTCTGGTCTCTGGATATAAAATGGAATTAAATTTTGCAGCATTAAATTGGCAGAGAACTGTTTTTATTTCACTTTTTTTTCAGTTTTGACTCCTTCTTAATTCAGACTTTCTTCCAACGATCCCTCGCATCGTCGTCGTTGCCTAGTTCACGACTCTTCATTTCACAGCTATTCATTCTCTACCCACTTCGAACACCCATTCCCTTGGCTCCACGTATCTTCGAAGATGCTCTCTTTATCCTTGCAATTTATCTCGTAATACACACGTTTCGCGCGGAAACTTCATCGCTGTCTCTCCACGAACCTCCTTACGGACCCATTCGTACCACTCGCTCTCCTCCTGCCTCTAGACGATCATATTTTCTATGGATCTCTTCTTCTTCTTCTTCTTCTTCTTCTTCTTCGGTCCAGCTTCCAGGAAACCGCGCAAGCTGTCGTATAAGCTTTAAAATTCTCGGCTAGTTGAACAAAATAGAGTCAGTCGTAACGATCGGTTACCAAGTCCGCAATGAAAAGAGAGAAAGAGAAAAAAAAAGAAAAAAAAAGAAACAGCGATACACATATATCTTTATAACGAGAATGAAGCTGGTTAACCCACGCGAGCAACCAACTCGACTCTCCGTGCTCTAAGAGTTGCCAGATTACACGCTAACTTTATAACTAGCCCTTCATACGCACATCCAACTATTAATGAAGAAGCTTCTAAAGTTATTATTCTCGTATTACAACTCCAGCTACATTTTGTCCTAGTTACGTTGAGAACAACAATTTGCTTAAGGGAGTTGTATCGTTTTATCGTTTTCTTAAGATTTTGATGAAATTTTGGATTAATCTTCTTTAATGACATATCCACGTGGGTTATTTATTTTAGAAGCTTTCACCAAGCGAAACGTTCAGATATTTATTGGTTAAAGTCACAATTTTCGGAAGTCTCTCATGACAGCTCGTGTCAAAAGTTACATTTTCATCAATAAATATTTTTCCTACATGGCGAAGCCTCCTGAAACTTTGCATACATTTTAATGCAACATCGAAGAAGCTACATTGAGTTTTTCAAAAGAATCTAAAGAAACAAAATGTTGGCAATTTTTGTAATTTTACAGCAAGTACATATTGGCTTGGATGACCTCGAATTTGGAGGATGTTGTTCTTTGGTCAATTTACAACAACTTTTTTTTATTAAATTATGCCCGCAAGTCATTTTGTATGTGAGAAAAACTGAAAAACTCTCTTAATTCACCAAAATTTGCTTATTTTTTTTTTTTTTCGTGGGGTCTTTCGAAAATTTATTATTTTTCAATAATTAATTCGTACGTCGAATTTCGAGTATGAATTTACGAAAATGTTCTATAATTCGTTTGACATTTGTTGTGTGTTTACAGTTTGTCGATCTGGGAATCGTAACGAGTATAGAATACAATCACAAAACGGTTGATACTGCGAGAAAAGGTCAAGAGGTGTGTATAAAAATCGAGCCGGTACCGGGCGAAGCGCCGAAGATGTACGGTCGACACTTTGACGAGAAAGATTTTATTATCAGCAAGGTGAGTAGTATTTTTTTCTCTTTATATATATTTTATGTATTATTTTTAAACCTTTCATTTTTACGACGATATTTAAAACCTCTTTATTCGCTTTATCAAAGTCATTCAAATTCTAATGAAAACTTTATTTTCATTTTTATTATTTCTGTCATGTGCGCCGTGACTTTAGGACAAACGAGTTTTGTCCAGCGAGACGAATCATTTGGTCCTGAATTTCATTTTTCTCAGGAATAAGTTTTCCAACAATTTTCAACACATTTTCATAAAATGTCCAAATTTTTACTCTCTGAAAAGGGCCTTTTTTACTAACCAAACATTCAAATTTTCGATTTTGGTTCTTAAAAAAATGGCAGAAGAGGGCGACTGACGCAATTTTTTTTTTTTAATTTCTTGAGGTCACTTCCCTCACCTTATCCTCCACCCTCGACCTCCCAAAAAGTGGGGGACATTTCCCGGACATTAACCAAAAATTCTTCATCGCGAATTAATATTCGACGTACGTTGTTCCCTGGAACAGGGTGGCTGGTTAATGTGAATTGTGAGAGAGAGAGAGAGAGAGAGAGAAGAGGAGAGGAGAGGAGAGGAGAGGAATCCGAGCAAACAGAGGTTGCTCTGTAAATTCATCGGATAATCGATTAGCACCGTTCCGTAAACTCTGTGGTCTTTCTCGTCTCTCTCTCTCTCTTACTTTTTCTCATTGCTTCGATTCGGCTCCGTTGATTTTCCACCAGGCACACATCACCCACGCCTTTCTCGAGCCGTGCCCGCATCCGGTCGTCTGGTATATCCCCAGTCACGCGAGATATCCCGCGTTTTCATTCGTCCGTATGCTGCTTTATATCCCACGGTGTCTTTGCTCCCTTCCTCTCTCTTTTTTCACTCTCTCCTTTATATATATTTAAGTACATACATTCCATATAAAATTCAACATACGTACGTAGCCGGTTTCTCTACTTACATTATTATTATTATTATTATTATTATTATTATTGTTTTTAGTTACGCTAATCTCCATCTTTCTTGCGCTTTATCATTATCTCATTACCGTTAAATTAATTTTCTTTCACTTGGTCCTACAACGGTATCCACCCCGAACCGGATCTCACGTTTCCTTGACTTTTTCTCTCTCTCTCTCTCTCTCTCTTTTTGTCTGCTTTACGTGCATTAATTCGATTTTTGGTTCGTTTTTATTATTAAACTCTTAACTACTACGATTGGGCCATTTTCACCCGAATGAAGACCATCTTTTTCGATGAGGTTGAAATCTACTTTTTTTTCAAACTTGAATCGCGCAGTGGAAACAATTGTTTCTTGACATTTCTTGACAAAAGGATTGAAATTAATGTGATAATTATAATTATTTGTAAATAAAAGATTTATAGGAACGAGGAGCAATAACGAGAAAGAAGTCTTGGACTTGAAATGCAACGAGTGTCAAATTTGACGGGGTTGACTTTGAATAAATGAGAAAATACGCGGTCAGATAATTCGAAGGAGTTGTGGAGGTCGTGGGAGGAATAAAGAGAGACGGATAGATAATAAAAGATACGTGATTCATTAAGATTCTATTGGAGAGCGCGATCCGCGTGACCTCCAAATGCCTCTTAAGTGTGTATGGCACTCTTATAGCTCGTTCGAAATGAATGATCGAGTGACGAGTAACGCGACTCGCGACTCAATCGTCTTCGCGGAGCCAACCATTGAGCATTCATTGCACTATTTTTATTGAATTAAAAGAAGAAAAAAGAAAAAACAAATGGGCAGTCGCAGAGTTTGGTTGTAAAGACAGTGGATACGGTCTTTGGAGCTCGAAAATGTGATTACTTTATTAGCTGTACGAAAAAATCAGGAGATATTAGAAATGTGGGGTAAAATGGACCCCCTAAAAAATCGTGCCAAACGATTTCTCCTCCTTTTTGCGTTGCAATTCGTGAACTGTACAATCGCCTCGATCGTCTTTTCCATTTTTTGCAGACAATATGAAAATTTACCGAAACAAATGTCAAATTCAATGAAAATTGGTATCAGCAAATAAGGAAAAGGTTCAACGAACGATCCGACAAATAATAGTGAAACGACTCGCCTCCTACGTCCTTAGGCACTTATGATTTTATACCGAGGTTGTTTTTCGTTGTTTTTTTCCTTTTTTTCTTTTTAATTCATCGCCTTCGTGAGCCTCGTGATCCATTTTGAAATTGTGGCTGACGCCGGCTGGCGGTGTACGCGAGTCGGAGGCGAGAGAGGTTCACAGAAATATACCAATCGATTCATGTGGCAAACACGTGTGGCAGTCGCGCAAACGCGAGCACCACCAACAGCAGCAACAAGAGAGACCGAGAGCAGAGGCTTCTCGAAAGATATCGTCCCAGCGACTACCGAACGAAGGGAAAAGATATAAAATGCTCGTTGGGTTACACAAGGATATACAAACGGTCTTTGGATTCGGTTTTTTTCTGTTTTTTTTTTTTCCCCCTTTTTTTTTGCTGCGAAAACACATCGACCAGGAAGTTTGAAATGACGTCAGGATTGTTTGCTCGCGTCCTATCCTCGCGTAATACCAACTTGCCTTTGCGAATTTTGCAATTATTGCCAGACGGAGAGAGTCTGTGATGTCGTTCGTTGACACTGAATCCCTAGTTTTTTTTTTTTTTTTTTTTTTCTTTATTTTCGGACCCACAGAGATACCATTTCTTAATGAAGGAAAAAAATTATTTATATTTGTACATGAATCCAACGTTTTAAGAATGTACATGTTATTTTCATAAATTTAAACACTCTTTTTATAAGAAACGTCAAAATATAATTAGCCGACGAGACTCAGACGCGCAGCATAAACCCATTAATTACGTATAGTCATTTGAAAAAATTATGATTTTCATATTTGCCTCTCGATCCTCCGTTGCGACCGGTTTTTTTTTTTTCAAGTCCCGGTCGTTGCTACCGTGAGTTTTTATGACCCAGACAAACTATACGCGCTCGTAACTCTTTCAAAAATTTCTACTTCTTGATGTTTTTTTTTCCTGGATGGCAAATGGTTCGGGGCTTAAAGTCATCGAATGATTTGATCCTTCGTAGTTGGAAATGTAAAAAAGTGCATAAATTTTGACGATAGTTTGGCTGTTGCCAATAAGTGGTCCATATTGCCCCGAAAATCACTCAATTCGCCCGTAATCCTGTTGAAAATGATTGAAATCCTTAAATTTGGCAATCGTGAGGTTTAGAGAAACATTATTTTCCAACTTTGTATATTTTCGATTGAAAAAAAATGGATAATAGTGATTTTTCGAGAAAAAAAAGAAACAATCTCGGTATAAAAATGAAAAAATCCTGGTTGGAAAGTACTGGCGGTCCTCAAAAACGCCAGAAAAATAAGTTTGGGGGAAAATGGACCAACCGAAGAATGAATATAAAAGCCATGCTCGATTGAAACTAAAAAATTTCACGATTCCTCGCGTATTTCTCCTTCAAATAAAATCTGAATAACTCACGAAAAAATGGAAATGATAATAAAATGAAGTGATTACATTAGGATTGGGGCAAATGTTGAATGAGGAATTGACGGGAGGGAGAAAATAACGTTAAAATAATATTTAAAGTAGCGTGGCGGCGCGTCTCGTGCCTACATCGGGGTATCGAAGAGGGTGCGGGGTAGGGGCAAAGGGAGATTGAGTGCGAGAGACACGCACCGGATGTAACACACGCCCACATGCCCGTTCGAGTTTGCAAATTAATTCGAGCTCTCTTTTTCTCTCTCTCTCTCTCGCTCCCTCTTTTTCTCTTCGACGTTCGCTCGAGTTTGCTCATAAACGTATATGTTTCCATATACGCGCGCGTGTACGTGTGTATGAGTTTAAACCCACCATTTCTTTCTCCTCGCCCTCGAGCAATCCTCTTAATGGGACGGGGCACACCTTGCGTCCAAAGAAATCGAAGCTGTGGGATGCACGTAATGACGCTGCTACAATATGGCTCTCTCTTATATTCTCCTCGCACCTTTATATACACAAATGCAAACCGCGCGAGCTCACAAACACACAGAATAATATAGATATTTATATAAATGTACAAATATAATGATCCGACTAATACGTTTCACGTTCTCGACTCGTTAAATCGTTTACGTCTCGATAAATTATCGACAATATTTATTTCCGTCCGTGTCGATGATATTTTCGTCGAAAATGATGTACATCGTCATTGAAAAATCAATATTACATCATTCTTATTTATTTCATCGAATTTTATTTTTTGGGTCCATATTGCCCCACGTTTATTATTTTATCGGATTTTCGACTCGAAATTCGTCGTTTCGGGGTCTTACGTATCATAAATTTAAGCTTTTTCATTCATATTATTCGTGCTATCTTCGTACATCGGTGCGGTCCGAATGCATAGACATTTATACTGCATTTGGATATTCAATATGGTTTTGCTGCTGGGGAACATTTCCGGTTTCGCTGATGCTCCAATATTCACTACGAGAAATTCGATAATCAACGCGATATGAAGCTATTTCGGGAATATAATTAACGCCAGGAAACGAGAGAGACGAAGCAATGAAAACTCTATGCTCCAACATCGATTATCATATTCCATCTGCCAATTTCGAAATTACAATCCGATGCTCAAGATTTCGTGTCTCTTTGATTATTCTTCGACCGTTCGAGACATTAATCCGCGGAATTTAATTTATCGATCGTCCAATTTGTAAGTTTATTTATACAAATCTAGCTCTTCTCGTTCTTTAAAAACACGAGATTCGTCAACGGAATTTCAAAGAAATGCCAAATAAATAAATCGAACCTCCGCGGAGGTGATGAAAAAGATAAAAATCTCAAAATTTGGTCGTTAAAAGACGGAAACTTGCTCGGAAACTTGTTCGCAGATCATAATTCAACTATCGCTGCAGACTCGCGGACGAAAAGGTTGACGAACTGCGCGCTCGAAGTCGCTTAGTTTACGAGTTTTATCGATAACAATGAAATTAGTTAAAATAGAGTATATTTTGAGCGAGGACGAATTAAGATCCCGAGCATATCGAGGAATTATATATATTTTATGGAAAATTTTCGTCCCGATGTACACGAAAAAAAATCAGCTCTAAATACTGCTTAGATTTTCAATGAACTTTACAGTTTTTACCATCAGCGGTGCCTCCACTAGAGTAAACACAAATTTCCATATTGTTTCAGGCTAATTTCCGGTTATCATTTATGACATGGCCGTGCAACGAATTTTTACAGTGTCAAAGCGTAAAAAGTAGACAACGCGAAACGTTCAATTTTTGTCTCGTCTCCGCTCCGTAGAAAAATTTCAGTCTAGACTGAAAAAAGTTCAAACGATAGAGTTCATTTCGCAGTACAATTTTGATTTATCGCAGAAGACACTCTAATTTATCATTTTTATATAAAAAATAATGTTCTCAAAACCTTGCACATAATTTTCACATATTTTTTGTTTTTATTCGTAATTTCCGCTTTGTTTTTGCTTTTTTGTGAACATTGATTTTCTTAAATTTCGAACGAGTATTTATAATCGTCCGAAGAGCCTATAAATCATTTAGTTCATCATTTTATAATGACGTACGCAGTAAAACACCTAATTAACAGGGTTCAACGGTATATTTTGTCGAGAATTGAATAATTGCGAAATTTAGCGGATGAATTTTGACACTTCGATTTTTTTTTTTCGTTCGCAAGAATTTTGACGAAATTGAAATCCCTCATTGGCCCCGCAGTGCGGTACCGTCGCTGCGAGAGAGACTCTCTCTCGCGAGGCATTGGTAACCGCGCGCGAGAGTCCATTAAGCGCGTAGTCGTAGGCGTCGCGTGGATAAGAGACCTCGTTCGTTGGACCTCGTCAAACGTATATACGGCCACGGGACTTGTCGTTAAACTCGTTTCGGACTGCTCGTTACGACGACGACGACGACGACGACGACGACGAGCCTCTTAAATTATATCTCTATGTATAACCACGTTTACAACTTGTATAGACAACGAGAGAGAGTTTTAAAGCCGCGAGAATTCTCAATGAAAATTTCAATTGCAAAAAAAAAAAAAAATTAATACTTTTTTTGTTTGCTGCAATGCATTCGAGACGGTTAATGGTTTTCTATTTTTGCAACCCACTGTTTTTTTTTTACTGTCTTGATATTGCGAGATCGCGATACTCCGCCCTCTTTTACTTTCCGAGCTGCTGCCGCAATTTTTTTTGTCTTTTTATTTATTTTCGATCGAAACTTCTTGAATGAAATGCGCCGCGAAGCTCCGGATAAATAAATCGAGTCCTGTTTTATTACGGTTTCCCTGTTGGCCCACGCATCATTTTTTTTTGTTTTTCTCTTTTTTTTTTGCCATTCATCCATTTGATCTTCCGACTCTACGGACATAATGTTTATCTTTGAAATTGCTATTTGGCACGCCCACGCTCTCGAGTGAGGTGACGAAAAGAAAGAGAGAGGGAAAGACGATCAACGCGAATCAATTGTTGGTACGGTTTGATCACCGCAGCCAATAAATTCACAATCTTCGGCGGATCGAAATTTCTTGAAAAATACAAATGTGGGGCAATATGGACCTTGCATTGAATTTTCCCCAATATATTGCCTTTCCCTCCTTTTTCCTCTTTTCATTTTCACTTTTTTCTTCGTAACTATGGCGCCCAAACGATCAGAAAAAAATTCACTCACCGATCCCCGTTCTTACGCTTTCTTTGCATCCCTCTTAACCATCAAATATTCATTTAATTTAACTTTATTCAAATTTCTACGATTTAACCCTAACTTTGGACCATCCAGTCGTTTTGATACAAATTTAATCAATTTTTGTCGTTTTTTTCGCCGAAATTGAAATGCTTTTTATTTTTATCTTGATTCCAGTTGAACAAATCGTTTGCCAACGTTCAGTCTTTTGACTTGTCACGAATTTTTCCATTAGTTTGCGAAGAATGTGCAAAAAAATCACGATTCACTAAAAAAACTTACCATGGCACAAAATCATTAAAAAAAAAAAAACCATGGCAAAAAAAAAAACACAAAATGGCAAAAAATGATAGTAAAAATAAAAAAATAAAATTGAGGAGAAATAATAATTGTTTTACGGACCCATGTAAAACTCTGAGTTCAAATATTTCAATTTTTTGTCTCGCTAAAAAATTGAAAAAAATGAAAATGTTATAAAATCTGCTCCATCTAGAAAATCACTTTTGAAAATGAAATTTTAGTCGAAAACACGACCTTGAAATTTGAACAAAAGTGTGTGATTACAAAATTCATTTCCTTAACAAGCTTTTCGGGGCGTGGGTCCGTGGATTTTTGAAAGGACAACTGAATTTAGTAGGGAGCGATGGTGGAAAAGGCTTTTAGTCGAACGAGGTCAGTAGCGGGGGGGTTGGCGGGCAGAGAGGGCCTTGGTTCGTTCATTCAGACCAGGTCACGGGGTGTGTGCACGTATATCGTGTTGCGGTTGGTAGAGCAACCCTTGTTCCTCGCCCCGGGCTCAATCCCCGTCTCTGGTGAATGAAAATACATTTTATTTCATTCAAGCGTATCAGATGATGAATTCATAGAGGAAATAGGGAACAAACACAAAGTTGGCGTAGGGCGACATGGGGTAAAATGGGCCCCATAGGGAATTAACCTATATTTATCGGTTTAGACGTGATCTCGATACTACTTTTGTATCCCAAAATTAATTAGTCGGGCTCATCTTCGAAATCGTGTAAAAAAAAAAAATTATGGGGCAAAATGGACCCCCTTCGAGAAAAAAAATGCTCTTTTGACGTTTCTAATTAATTTACACACTCGTTCATCGAAATTGGGGAAAATTTGAGTTTTGTGCACAAAAATGAAAAAATGGGGCAAAATTGGCCCTCGCGAGAAAAATTTTAGGGTCCTATTTATCTCCTTTATTTTGTCCTCAGGGAAATAAAAATGATTTTTATCTCAAGGACTTGCACGTTATGAGATTATTATGAAAAAAATTATAAGAAAAATTAATAAATAATAATAAAAAGAAAAATATAAAATTTTGGCTAGTCATCTTAGCCCCGGGGGTCCATATTTCCCCACATTCCGCTACACACGGATAATTAAAAGCAGAATCTCTGCGACATTGCATCGAGTTTCGCAATTTTTCAATCTCCCCAGACCGCGGTGAATAAGATGAATATTGGCCAAGTCAGCGGAGATTTCTCGTTGTTGAATTATTCAGCGCGATGTGATTTCCTCTTTCGAATAATGAGGCGTCCTTCCGGTCCTCTGGCTTGATATTCCTCTATAAACTGGTAAATACCGGCTGCTCGAACATTTAACCGGGTCGTTGAAAGCTCTCGGGGGATTCTCGTCTCTAACCGCGCGACCACGTGTCTATAGCCTTGACCGATATATACCACGTAATGGCCTCTTCTCTTCCCCCTGCCCTTCCATCGAAGATGCTTTTTCTTTTTTTTTTCGCACCGCAATCGCGTGACGCGTTCCTCCACGATCGAATCTCACTCTCGCGGGCTGTTCTTCCATACGTTACTGCATATTCCCTGAAATAGTATCGAAACTTCTACGGTTTACCCAATGTACTTTATAGACCGTGGACGCGTCCGCGCCGTTATTGGCACAATTCCAATTTCAAATACTCGAATGCAAAGTCGCGAGAGAGGGAGAGAGACTCGATCCAATTTCTATTCTCGTTTTGTAGCAATTCTCATCTCCTCACAAACACAACTTTATATTCTATATTTACTTTACTTGTTAGTATTGTTTTTTTTTTTTTTATCGCGGCTATGTTCTCATACAAGTCGCGGAAATCCGCGGAGTTGGCGTTGTTCGGAATGAATAGATGTCCGAGTGACTTTAGCGATCGAAGCTGTCGTCGCGTCTGTCGATGATAAGAGGCAGGCGACGGACGCGGATTCTTCGGAGCCGCGGGAATGAATGAAAATGTCTTTTGTGCGGGGAGGGGAACGGTGCTGGGGGAATCCGCCCATTGATCGATCCAGGAGATTTGGAGAAGAGAGAGCGAGGGACGGGGTTGAAGAAAGTGCGGGCGGGTCGGGGCTTTTCATCTGGGATTCGGGTAAATAGGTCGAGCGCTCCGTTACTCTGACGTAGAAAGCTCTCGCACAGCCTCTTTCATCGAGAAATAAAAAAGCTTTGGTCCCCCCGTCGTTGCCATGGGAATGACCGACTATTCCCTGCTGCGATCGCCGAGTCGCGAGAACTAGTCGAGAATTCTCTCCCTCTTTCCAATAACGGGGTTGAAAAGCCTCGAAGGAGGTCGCCGCCGACGACTCGATTCTAGGCGCGGCTCTCGCCGTTCTATAGCTCGCCCTTAGTCATCCCCTCGAACCACCCTGGAGAAGTGAATCAAATTCAAGCCACGGAACAACGCGCCGCGGAGGAAGTTGAGCTTCTGAAGAATATCCGCAAGTGCCCTAGTTTTCCACTCTCCGCAAATATACAGCCTCCTACTTTTGACCCCGTCATCGTGACGCGATAACACCACCAGGACACGACGACCAGAGCTTTGACCTACTTCCAATTCATCCGCAAATCAACTTTCCTATATTTATATATTACCTTGTTCTCCGATCAAGGGGAATATGGGTTACTGCAATATTGCACTTTGATAATAGAGAGAATGGGCGACAGAAATGCCCCAGTTGTCCCCGGAATTTTAAACAGTCTGGATTTATATTCATTTACACTAACCAATGACGTCAAACCGACTTCCGTTTGAAGGTAACGCAGTCGTCACCAATATTGACGCGGATATATTCAGAATTATACAGTTTTGTCTTTTTTTATTATTCATACGCGAGGCTCCTTACGAGCCCGATCCAACATTTTCATGCCAATTCGTTTGTTCGCTTTACTTTTGCCGTTCCTATGCCTGTGGGACCCCTCACAAGGCTCGACTGAGCGGTCACCCAACCGGGTAGGGCAACATGGGGCAAAATGGACCCCTTAAAGAGTTAAGCTTGATGCATCGGTTTACACATGGTCTTGATACTACTTCTGGATCCCAAAATTCATTTGTCGGACTTATTTTCCATATCAAATGACCTTTGACTTTTTTTTTAACAATTTTGGTCGTTTGCCGCCTGCTTTTGTTTCCAATCCTGCCAGTACGCTTGAGCTCAAGAATCCTGAGGATCGGGCGTGAGTTTCGTCGCGAAAGATGATGACTCCAGTTATCAATAAGATTTTTACATTCATTGCTATACCCGCAGTTTATTCTATTTACGAATTTCATAAAAAATGGGAACATTAAACATTTTTTTTTTTTTCAAAGGGTTATTGTCTCAAATCCATCATTAAATGGCGCATAAAAACTTGTAGCAGGAGGACTTTCCTTCATTTTTGGGAGAGCCCACTTTGCCCGAAAAATAAAAAAATTTGGCTGGTCCATTTTGCCCCATGTTCCCCCATTGACCTCGCCCAAAGCTGCTGAAACAGCGACTATTTTCAACCCTAATCGTATTTATCAATGAAAAACAAGCGAACTGACAATTTTTCTATGACACACATGACTTTGAATTAAAAAATGTTTAAATTAATTAATGAAAACATGAGTTTAAATGAACGATCGAAGTAGAGTCTGGAGTAAAAATCAATTTTATCTCCAAATTGCTAGATCGATGCGCAGATGACAAAAAAAATGAAAAAATGACGACGAGAAAGACTGTAATCTACTGTTCGATTGTTTCGAATCAGGAATGCGTGAAACAATTTTTAATTCCTTGATCAAAGTACAGAGTATTTTCCATGAAAATTTGTTATTGACTGAGAAAAGAATGGAAAAAATGAATAAATGATTTATCCTGAATGCTGGCTCGTGAGGAGCGAGGGACGAGAGACGAAGGAAAAGAGATAGAAGGTCGAGTGAGTGGGTGGGCACGTCCCAGTGTGTAGCTCTCGTGAATGAGCCAAAGAAGTGTAAGAGGGAGAGCGAGAAAGAAAGAGATATTACTTCCAGCCGCGTTGGGCGATAGAATTTCCGTGAAGAGCGGAAGTCGGCGGCATGGTAGATACGCCGGAAGACGACGGACAGGTGGTCGCCGGATGTGCATCTTCCTTTTCCGAACGAGGCCTTGCATACTCGATCGAGAACAATGACGAGACAAAAGAGCTCTATCTTTCTACTTGCTCTTCCGACGACTAAAGAAAAACATTGTTTTTTATCATTTTACGCCAATTTTCACGCCAAACAATGTCATTCAAAATTTACCTTCGTGAAAAATCTTCGAAGCATTAAATTTACTACCTGAGAACGAGAAAATCTCGAAAAGATGTTGACGATTCTTTCAGCCATTATGACACTTTGTCTCACGTACTTTTTTGCACTTTTTCGTTACTTTATTACTATTTCGACAACGAATCCCGGATTCTTTGTTTCTACTGAGTCCGTGAGACGTTCATAAACGGAAAAAAAATGTAAACAGTCGTTGTTCGTCAATTCCACAAATAATACGTTCAAGTGCGGAAACGTCAAATATTTTTCTTATGAAAAAATGCAGGAAATAATTAGAGCAACGAATCGAAGCATTTTCTTGACTTGAACGGTGTTTTTCATACTTTAGTGGATGAATATTTCAAATTTTCGGAAGCTATATTGTTAAAAACGAAAGAACAAACAATATTTATAAGTTTTATGTAAAATTACAAGAAAAGCTAGTTTTCCAATAAAATCGTGAGAACTTGATGGACGTCGGACCGAAAAATATGAGTTTTGACATTTGTTTGTTAATGGGTATATTGTTAATTTAAAAATGAACGATTTCTTCTCGAAACGTAGCGAGCAATTTGATATCTTTGTCGAATAAATGCTTTAAAAAATAGTGAAAATTCTTAGAAATCTGGTGATTAGGATAATTTGCATGATTAGCACGATAGGTAGTTGAATTCCGTGTAAACGTCGGATCGCTGACGAGGGACGAATATAAAACGGTAGATTGTTGAAGAATGGTGCGACAGACCGGAAGTATCGTAGAGCTTTTCCCACGCTCGATTCCACGCGTCGTTGTACATCGGAGACGTTTCGTTCCTCGAAGAGACCGAGTCGAGCCAAAAATACGAGTCAACGGGAGCGCTGCATACGGCTGAGCGTTGCTTCTTCCCGCGTGCATCCGATCATAATCCGATTCTACGGAATTAAAATGGATTTTGCTGGCAAACGGTAAATCGGAGGAAGGAAGAAAATAAAAAGAAGAGATGAATGAACGAAGCGCGTATTTCTTTGTAGAAAGGATAAACTCGACGTGACTAAAACCGTTGGATCTAAGTTGATCGAGTTGTTTTATTAATCCGTTCGACAGAGCCCGAAACTTTGACAGTTTGCTTCCGATAAATGTCAATTTTTCCAAATGGACAAACGATGAGTCGTTTTAAAAATCAATCAAATCGAAGAAGAAATCCTTGAGCTTTAAAAAATACGTTTCGATCTATCGATCGACTAAATATGGCTTCGATTAAATAATAATAATAATAATAATAATAATAATAATACACTTGATAAAAACAACGTTTGATATAAATGGTGAAAAAAAAAAAAAAACAACATAATATTTCAAGCACGCAGTAGAAGCAAAGAGACCGAAAGAGAAATAAAGAAGGTCTGGCTTGTGGTATATAGATAGAAGCACGTGTGTATATATACGTACACGTCGTGAAGTGTCCTCAATAGCTACGTGAAACTACCATTGTGACCGATTCATGAATGAAACGAGACTTCCGGTCGCTCGGGAGCGCTCGCCGACGACGGAAACAGTTGTAGAGCGTTACGTTATACTCTATACGCTCTCTCTCTCTCTCTTTTTCTCTCTCGCTCTCTCTACTGTTGAGTGCACGCTCAATGGAGTGATCCCGACAAGAGCTGATCTTATTGTTGGAAAGAGAGAACGAGCGTAGCGAATCCGAGTTATTTGTTCCCCTCCGAAACCGGCTTTGAGAATTTTCGGTCGCTCGCGAATAAAGGGGAATGAAAAGAGACAAACTCGGAGTTTCACTCGCTCTCTCTCTCTCTCTCTCTTTCTCTCTCTCTTACTTTCGGTTTAATTCTTATTTTTATTTTATTTTTTCTTATTCTTCGACGTCATCGCTCTGGATATCGTATACGGACGACGTATACATTTGTATTTCTCTCGATAATGGAATATACTTCGATGATGTCGCAGCTGCGTTTAATCTCTTTCTTACTCTATTCCTCTTTCACTTATTCTTTCTTTCTTTCTTTATATCTTTTCCTCACTCCTTTCATATAGTTTTTCAAATATTTGGACCGAAATAATATTTACTGATCGAAGCCGGAGAACGTGTAGTGAAAAAGGCGACAATGCGGACGTTACTCGAACGAGAGCCTGACGAACGGTCAAAAATAATGCGCTTTCCACGCTGTTCTTTCGAAAGAAAGCCCTTTTTTTGTTATTCGTTGAATTATTATTTTTATTATACAATTATTTATTTATTCTGCCGTATTTCGCTGCCCGTTTCGCTCCATTTTTCTACACGTGACAAAGACACTATCTCAACACATAGATATTCCGGTGTAGTACTTCCGCTACAAGCAGCGGCGTTCGGGTTTCGCGCGGAAACTCATTTCCGGCCTGCTCACCGCGTTAAGACGGTACTTCTTTTTTTTTTTTCTCCGCCTCTGCTCTCGTCTCTTTCTTCCTTTCGCGCCTCAATTTCCGCTCTGCTGGGGCGTTTCATTCATGAGAAAAGGAAGCAAAAGACCTTAACTATAAAGTTGCTGCTCGTAGCCCCGAAGAATCAAGTCGAAACTATCAAACGCCTCCGTCATGCTTTTTTTATGATTATTTCGTTAATTCAACGATCGTGGCGAGTTATTCGGGGCGATAGAATCGTCAATAACGATCATAAAGTTTTATCCGACCTACCATAACGCTCTGCCGTCACCCGCGTATATAAAAATAAAGTGGAGACATAAATTTTGGCTTTCGTGAATGGGGAAAGAAAAAATAAACGACTCGTTGTAATCTCAAACTTCCGCGACTTCCCCGTCCGTTATTTTATTGTGAAGAAAATACTATCGTTAGCGCGGGAAGAAGTGCGGGCGAGGAGGTTCTTGTGATAAATGAAAGTTTTATACACTCCGGAGATAAAAACGCCGCCATCTCGTAACTCTCGATTTCCGCAGTCTCCAAGAGTAAATGTTCTTTCATACGGAGGCAAAAAACTCAAAGAGCGTTTGGGTCCGATGGAAAATCTGATTTTCTTAACGATGCTGCGCAGCGTCGCGTGATTTGGTGACGCAGCCAAAGAGGCCACTAAAAACTTAAGGTGTCGGCACTTTGTGAGGCGTTATCGCGGGCCAAGGATGCGAAGAAAGGGAAGAGAAAGAACGTCGAGTATTAGTAGAAGCCCCTTGTGTCTCGTGACGGAAAAGCTACGAGGCTGCAGAGCCAAAAAAAGAAGAAAAGAAGAGGAAACGAGTGCGCGACGCTCGACTCTTTCGGGAGACTCGGTTGAATGGCTCGTGGAACACTCTCGGAAAGCCGGAGCTTAATGAACCTTTGGCTTTCTCGTGAAAAGAAGCAAAGAGCTCCCTGGAGCGATTGCAACTTCGTCGCAGCTTTCTTCGTCCGCACGTACCCATATTTTTACCTGCAGCGGCTAAAATGTAGAAGCTATTTTTATAGTTACAAACCGGAAGTCTTTTTATGCTCGTTTCGTCACTTTTTCCTTCCATTTTCCGGAGACTAACCTTTGTAATGAAAATTGTTCATAAAATTTCACCAGAATCGTCCGAAAACAGACGGTTTTCTTTGGCTTTTGAATGGTCTACGAAAGTTAATTTAAAAAACCGGAGACGATGAGCGTAAATGAGTCACCGGACGTCCTTGAGTTTGTACGAAAAAGACGAATAAGAGTGTAAAATAGTAAAAAAAAAAAAAATCAATGTGTTCACGTCCGAGTTGAGAAGTAGAGAGAGAGAGAGAGAGAGAGAAAAAAAGGCAAGAATTTGAACCGGAAGAAGGTAACACCCCGTTGGTGCGGTATGGTAAGAACGTAGGAGAAAAATGGAAAGCGGTGGCGAGGACGAGGGGGGTGGGGGTGGGGGAATGTAGCGTGGGTGTGGGGTTGGAGCGTGCGCGTTTTCATTCATGCCTCGCCCCGTGGCTGGTCAGTACACCCAAGCAGCCGCGATCGCGCTATGAATGGGTGCGGAACGGCTCTCTTCCTTCTACGTCGCGTTCCTCGACCTCGTCCTCCGGACCAACACATTTACTCAGGCTCTCTCACACACTCGCACATATCACCTGATGTAACGCGTTACACTATGAGAGAGAAAGGCCAGCCGCACGCACTCATACGAGCAAGAGTTCGAGTATGTGGGGCAATATGGACCCCCCTCTAAATTGTCCTCCGCGCCGACCACCTCTGCGCGCGTACTTTCTTTCACCCTCCCAACAACCGTTTGCCTCTCAACTTGTTCCCCTTTTCGTACATATGTCGGCGCCAACTTTCTTATGTACTTTGGTGCGCATGTAAAACTGCATATGTATTTACGTCATCGCCCCGACCATGTCACATAGCGCCAAGATCGATATTCTCTTCCTGCTTTCCTCCATCCCTTCTCTCAATTTCATTGATGTAAGACCCCCCGGTCCCGTCGCGTCACCCCAGCACCAGAGATTACGTAATCTCTAGACCGACTTATACTCTATTGTAATCAATCGTACAGCGTCAGAAAGAATCGAATTCTTACATCATTGACATATTTCACTTTAGGCTTTTTTCGATTTTTTTTATGCCGTTGCATGACATTACGGAACTCCGTGCTGAGCAAAAAACGAAAAAGAGGACAGTGGTGATAAAAGTTGATTAATGCGACAGAATGGCTGATATACAAAAATATCCCATTTTACTGCTGGAATAAATATAACTTCCTCATTAATATTTATCATCAATAATTCCTTCGGATTCTTAAACAGTGGAAACATTCAGCGGTGTAACAAAATAGCTCGGAATAATTGGTTTTATTGCACTTTCTCGTACTCCGAATGCATTTAAAATTTGTTTATTTATCTTCAATTATTATATCTTGTATGCGACAATATTTTTGAGACCCAAAATCTCATGGAATTTGAAATGAGGCAAAACAATTGAAAACAAAAAATTCAGGGGTCCATATTGCCCCACATTTTTTTCTAAATACACGTCAAAGCCATGTGAGCTGTATAGCAACGTTATAAAATACGTGGCTTATCAAAAACACATTGAGAGAGGACGGAGAATGTAAAAAAAGACTTTTTCATCACACCTCAAACTGCACCCTCGTTGGGTTTCAAGATTTTTTTGCACGTTCTTCAAACACGAACCCAGTCTCGTGCCCAGTCTTCATATCTCAAGGTACATACTTAATACGAGTGCAAGCATAATGGAATAACGAATCGATTTCTGGGCAGAGTTAGCTACAGCGACGAGGGTGTCGTTGGGGGGTGAGTTTTAGTTCCAATAATAGTGTCGAGGCACGAGATTTCTCCCTTCCTATCCACGCCCATGCCCTTCTTAGTGACTCTCGAGCAATAAACTTATTTCACAAACACGCACTTGATGAAACATAAATTCTACGAGATAACGTGGGAGTATATATAAAAAATGTAGATTTTACAAAATAATTGATGCGTGCGCGAACCATGTAAGATTTTGATGAAAAAAAAATGAAGAGGTGGTTTCGTACGATCCCTGAGCACATGCGGTTCGTTGAATGCGTGGGTCTCGCGTATATCGGACCATTTTCGAAAACGAATACTTAATAAAACGAGAAAAGGGAGATAGAAAGAAAAAAAAACTAAAAATATCAAAATTTCTACACGATTTTCGATCCATGTTTCGCATATTTTTCGCGAGTCTTCCAACCTGTCATTAAAATACAAAATGAAATATATTGACGCGTTTCAATCGATGGTATCTTCCTCAATAAAAAAAAAAACGTAGAAAAAAGGATAAAAAAAGCGAAAAAAAAAAGTTGAAACACGAGTAAATGATTTGTTCGGTCGCCCACGTCAAATAAATAAATATAGTTTATAAAATGAGAGGGTGGAAAAAGTAGGGAGAGAACGTGGGAAAGTTATACAATAGGTTTACAGAGGCACGAGGCGTGTTTATCGTTGATCGTGTGTCCTCGAAGGATCCTCGTGTCTCAATGAAATCCCGAAGACGTAGGCGGAAGGGCTGTTGCTGCTGCTGATGTTTCTCTTGTTCCCGTGTCTCGACAAATAATCAGATTTCTCTTGCCATTCGTGATTCCACGTGCGAATCCTCCAAAAAAAACTTTTCAACGAGAAAACTTCTTTTTTTTTTTGCCTCTCACAGAGAAATATGACGTAAAATAATATTACGCAACTTTTCGTCAACGCACGAGGCAATATCCCACGACAACCAAGTAAACTGTGTTCAAAGCGCCCGCGCACCCTCTTTTTCCTCAAACTTCTCTCACTATGAATGAATCCAAACCTCCTCCCCCCCCCCAGCCCCTCACCTCCTTTTTATTCATTCAACGACTCCGAGAGAATGAAACACGAGGGCTGTGCCACGTGCATGCGCACGTACATTCAAACTTTCGTTATATTATTTAACGCATGCACCATCTTCCTCGAGTACACCCATTGTGCATCCCTTCCCCTCCATTTATTTACAAAAGTCTACGTGATAATTCAACCGTGCGATCGATCAATAGAGCAATTTTTATTCATTTCGTTTATTTACTCTCGTCAAATATTTTAAACAATATCGAACAAGTGTTCTGTCATTTTTAATCATGAATTATTATTCTAATGATTTTTAATTTAAAAAAAAATTTTAAAAACACTTGCCACCAAAAATATTTTAGTGCCAGATCGTGATAATAATTTGTTGTTGTTTTTTTTTCGTTTTGTCTATTCCAATTATAATAATTATTGTTAAAATTTTGAAATGAATTTCTCTTGTCTATCAATTTTGAATGAAAATGAATCATTCGCTAATTATAATTGATTTTAATAAAAACTTTAATCGAATATTGGTTTTTTTTTTTTTTTTACAGATAAGTCGACAAAGTATAGACGCCTGCAAAGATTACTTCCGTGACGAGCTGCACAAAACAGACTGGCAATTGATGGTCGAGCTTAAAAAGCTCTTTGAGATTCTGTAAACTCATCGACGTTTCGAGAGCGAGAGAGAGCGAGAGAAAAAGAGGAAAACAACAGGACTCAAAGGACGGAACAACGAGACAAAGAGACGAAGGAAGAGACACACACGATTTGGGAGGCCTTCTTCGACGTCCAGAGAGTATTTTTATTATGTTTTATCATTGATGTTGAAAAATGCTCGATCACCCGGTGGATAACAATAATTTGTGTGCGGAAAAATCGATAAGAATTGTTCAGTGCGATAATGGCTTCGAGTGTGCGCGCTCACGTCGATGGGAATGTCGATCAATTGTCCGATCGATGTGAAAAAAAAAAACATCAGTTTTTACACAGATTTATACACATACATTTTTTTTTCTTTCGTTTCTCAACATTTTGCGAACATTCGTAAAATCCGTACATCAAAAAAAAATATACAACGCATACACATTAAAAAAACCATGAAATTAAGAGGGAAAAAAAAACACAGATTATTGGTAACAAAAAAAAAACATTAATTTTGTGGAAAAACCAAGTTTTAACGAGTTTTTCCCGGAGTGCAATTGTCGAAGAAATCTGCAGCAGTTTCCCTTGCAAAAAAAATCATCGCGTTTCGTTACGAGAGATTCCCATGAGTCTCCGTTCATTCACACAATTCTTCTCGGACTCGCTGTATGTTTATGATTTTTTTAATTTTTTTTTCTTCTCTGGTGCGCATCGATCGAGAAGAAAATGATGAAAATTTTAACTCGCAATCACCATCACACTTTGTACGACTACGACTGTAAATAAGCGCCTACATTTTCTTAATATAAACAACAAATAATAAAAACAAGTGAAATACGATTATTGAGGAAAAGATTGATGAAAAAATGGAATGGGACGAACAGAGGCGTGAATGAAATAAAAATCATATTATTATATAAGAAATAAATAAATACAAAAATACAAAAGTTTTCCTTCGTTTTACAAATTCGTAGAATAATTAATACGACAATTTGTAATTGCAAAAAAAAAGGAGATTCGATCAAAGATGAAATGTTATTCCATTTTTTTTCTTCCTTCGCGTGTGAGCCTTCGGGCAAAGTGTCAAAAATGCGGATTTACATGAATTTAGATCTGCAGGAACGGAGAAGTAAAAAAAATAGTTTGCTTCTGATAAAAATGTAGAGAAAAATATAATGAAAAAAATAAATAAAAGAACGGTGCACAAGTTTATTGTTTTTTGCAATAAAAACGCAGCCAACGTGGATGGAAAAATCCGCTAAATTCATATGATCCAACGGGAAATTTGATATTTAACGAGGCTCGATCGCTCGATCGATGAGAATAACGAGATACGAGATAAATAAGAATCGGGGAGTGCGTGCGCGTGAATGTGTGTGGATGAGTGTTTGTCAAGTGAGTGTGAAAAAAGTAGCTTCGAGAGGAATGAAAAATTGAATTATTTGTAGTAAGAATTGAAAGTTGCCAAAAGGTGAAAAAAAATACGTATTTCAGCCAATATTTTTGTTGTTTATTCGGTAATGAGGAATTTGCAAAAAAAAATCTGATAAAATGTTCAATTCCATTTGATTTTAAATCGCAATAATTCGAGAAAACGATCAATAAAATTGTTTGAGTAAGAATTTGTCGATGAAATATTGACGTTGCATGAAAATCTCGAAGAAAACCTGGATTTTTCAACAATTTTTCAAACTATTTCGACGAATTATATTTTCGGTTGAAAAACATGTGTTGAAAATGTTTTTTTTTATTATTATCAGGGAACGAGGAGTGGCCAGATGGCCGGAAACATACAGCGAGAAAAAAAAAAGAAAAAAAAAAGTAACGAGGAAGATGCTTTTACCATAAAGAAATTTGTCGAGTACGAATGTATACGCGTGGGTGTAATTATTTCAATGGAACAACAAAAAACAAAGAAAAACAAAAAAAAAAAAAAGAGAAATAAAATTGAAAGATTTTTTTGAAAAATAGTTGTTTGAAAGGTGGTTTGGTGTTCGCAAGAACATTTTATATCCTGGATTTCTCGTTTACTCGTCGCGCTGTACATTTCGTGCTTTTATTTTAATTATCCTCTCTTATTATCCTTTCCTAAGCTCGAGGAATGTTGGCAACTTGCTGCTTCCGGCGAAGAGAAGAAGAAACGCGACAGTGTGTTGTCGAGAGTGGCGAGAACACGGAGCAAGGTTTTACCTCGTTCGTGTAACGATTTTCAGCCTTATTTTTTATTTTCTCTCTCCTCCTCTTCCTCTTAACTTCTGCAACGCTTTGCCAAGTGATTTACAACGAGAAACTGTCTGCACGAATATTGCCTCCGTCAGGAAAGTCGTTCCGACTGTGTTTTTTTTTTTTTTTAGATTCCGATAATATTTTTTAATCGCTATGTTTTTTTTTGAGATACAACAACCGCTCTGCAGTTTGATTGATTTTTCTCGAAAATATATAAAAAATCAACAAAATTATAAAAAAAAAAAAAAACTACATTTGTTGATTTTTTTATATTTTTTCGAGAAGAATCGATTTTTTTGTAAAATCTCGTGCCTACAAAAATCATGACTTTTAATATTTTTATTATACACATCGATCGATACATTGACAAGGATTTTGTAATCGTTGGTTCAACAATTTTCCCATGAATGAATTATCGATCGTGGAAGGCTCCGGGAGTCTAGTTGGCCCGACGTCCGCCTCTGGCGTAGTTGTCTCCAAAAAAGGTAAATTCCACATTTCTCTGGCGGCTCGAGTGCGACAAGCTATCGCTGAATGGACGTCAACGTTAACCGGTCACGCGAACAAAAACGAGAATAACTTTTCTCTCTGTTGTTTTTTTGTTGGCTGAAAATTTACGTAAGTCCAAGTTTACATTCGACGAATCGATATTCGATCGGAGATACGTCGAGGGAGAAAGAGAAGAAAAAGGAAGAATGAAAAAAACAAAAAAAACAAGCGTTAAGATGAATGAGTCGATATTTTCAAGACTGTCAAAAAAAACGAGATAAGTCGAAGGAAACGGTCAATGAAAAAGAAGAGAAAAAAACAGAACGGTTAAATCATATGAATGAGCAATCGTCATCGCGCGATCAAGTTTATATTACGCAGGAAAAATTGTGTTTTTCTTTCGTTTCATCGTTAATTGGTCGCTCCGAGCTACTCGTCCCTGAGAGAGGTCTCGCGAATAGAAATGTGTCATGTCCTTGGTTCGACGAGCAAGAGAGAGAGAGAGAGAGGGAGGGAGAGGGGGAAGGAGAAAAAAAGAGCAAAGCGACCGTTGGCGCGTACGGCAACGGCGGCTGTTCGAGCTCTCAATGAATGCACGTCATTTTCGAGTCATTCATAATATATCCGCAGGTCCGTCCTTGTGCGCACGAATGCTAACGAACGAACGAACGAGCGAGCGAGCTCGTGCCCAAAGAGGTGCTCAATTTTTTTTTTTTTTTCTTTCTTTTTTTTCATAAAACTTCCAATACTACAAGCTTCTCGTGTCTCTTTCTCGTCCGTTGTTTCTGTCTCCGCAGTAAAGAGAATGATTCTCAAAGCATGATAAAAAAAATATCGAATCAAGTTTCTTCCTCGCTGTTCGTATTAATTTATTTTTTTTTCTTCCATATTTTGCAAAACTCTTTTTCGCAGCATTTTTGTTCATTTCGTGTTTTTTTTTTTTTTTTTTTTT
>JACEOJ010000098.1:184737-217784 GCA_013761285.1 Campoletis sonorensis | reverse complement strand
TTTTTTTTAGCAACTTCTTCGTTTTGTTTTCCATATCGAATAGCTGCAATATGGCCCAATTCCTTAGAATAAACCAACCGTTTCAGAATGGTACAGCACGATGTTTACTCTTTCAAGTGGTAGATAGCACCTGAACTCCGTCAGTTTCTCCATGTGTAGAGTATTCCGACTGATATGTAGCTTCATTCAAGTTCGACTTCTGTGCTTGAGATCCGTAATCTTTGTCAGGACCAACGCTTTTGCGAACCGTCCACTTGGACTTGTGGATTTCAGAGCTCATTTGTAATTGTCTCAGTTCGTTCAATTGAACTCGGCGGTCTTCTACCAGTGCGGTGACCAGTTCCGATGGTTTTTTTTTTTTAATTTTCCGATAAATATCAGGTCATCAAGCCCTTTGCGTTGAATTGAGCGACAGCGCCGGAAACGCGGGTGTTGTAAGAACCACACTTACCGCAGTGAATTTGTTTTCCTCCTATGAATTTGGCAATAATATTGTGAAAACTTCCAGCAACATTATTGTTGACACTGTACAACAGGCTCTCGGCATTTTCAGCCAAGCAATGGAGACAGTCATCGATGTCACCAAACTTGCCAATTTTTTTCAGGGCTGCAGCATAATTTGGACCTGTATTCATTCGCGTTGAAGCCCTGCAATAACCCGTACCGGCGCATTTTTCATCGTCGCCAAACAGATGACTCGGTATTCCCAAGATATATTTTCTTAGCACAACAATCTTGGCGGCTTCAGTGCTATATTCGTTCAATTCATGTTCAACTGCTGAGCATGTACACCGTATCACATTTTTTGCGTTACTCTTGACAATTTTTTCCAGCTGGCCCAATTTTCCGGTATTAACGATTTTCGTAAGATATCTCCGAGCACTTCAGTACATCTGATTGCGGCATTCAATATTTTTAACATTCACATCCCATTCGTTGTAGGGCGCCATTTCTGAGATTTCATTCAATATGCTGCTGTCGCCAGCCGCGATCAGAAGAGAATAGATGAGCCCATGTTACTAGATACTGCTTTTGAAGCCTTCAGCTATTGCATGCGCCCTCATACTTGCTGAACTTCGGTCGTTACCCTAATTTTTGAAGCACAAATGGTTTGGAGGTTTTTCATTGAGGCTAGCAGCTATGTTGCACACGAGACAAAACTTGTTAGGTATTCCGATGAACAGGACTTAGCCCATTTGTTCCCCAATGATGGCACCAGTACCTGACGGTGAATTAAATTTGCCGTCTTGGTACGATATTTTCATCCAACTACCATCAGCTATCACACGGATATGCAGAACTCCGGAAATAACATCTCTGGCGATTGCTATTGCATCATGGTACCGTTGATACGTTGATTCAGCTATGCAGGATTTTATTGCAACATCCAGTACAGCAATAAAACTCTCAGCTTGAGAATGAATAATGCCATTGATGATGGAGCCGAGAAACATTGCTGTGTTTATATCCAATCAATCATCTTCAGAGGGTTCACTTGATATTTCGGCTTCGTAATTGCACACTGAAAATTTGAATCTTAGAACAAACTGGAGTCCCGAACGCCGGGAGTTGACAAAAAGGAGATTCTCAAAACCGCATTGAAACATGATCGAGTGGTAATCGAAGGACTCGTGCAGCTTCTTCCAAATGTGACCAAAATTATAGGTACCCCTACCATCAAAACCTTGGTCCTTCAAATCTTCTGCAGGTGTACTGCACTGCACCAAAGCATGTTCTTCGATAGATTGCTTTTCCTCACAGATACGTTGAATGTCTTCCGACGCAAACATTTTATCATCCGTGTTGACGTCCTCCAATTCCAATTCCTGGCGTTTGCAGGAATCCTCGTTCTCGCAAGCTTTCTGTTGTATCATCGCACGACATACGTTCATCAAAACGTTTTTCGTCGTTGTGAGTAGCGATCACTTGTCTTTCGTCGATACTGACCGGTGTCAGCATGTATTGATTCACCCATGGGTCGGACTGGCTGACTGTTGGTATGATTCCTTTCACCATCCCAAGAAAATCCGTGAGCCCGGACCATCCGACTAGGCAAGCTTTCCGGCTTTCATCAGGTCTTCCAAACATGTCCCGGGAGTGAAAGTCAAATATCCAGATGAAACCTTCACGTACGAAAATAGCAATAGACAATATTGTCAATATAGCTGCCCGCGGTTTCGATTTCTTATTTCCTGCTGCTGCTGTCAGTACTTTTTCTAGAGCCTTCGGTAAATTCGGGAAACCATCATTTTCAGTATCGATTTCGAGATGTCCAAACATTTCCTGACGCTACTCCAAACTGCGTTGATTCAACCTCTAATACAATTTACAAAACAAGTACCCCTACTAGTACAATTTTTAACGAAAAAAACTTAATTAAAAACCACTAGAAAGTGGTCGAGGCCAGAACTCCTCTGCATTTCATTGGGGGACATGCCGGTTATCCGTTAGAACCATATCCCGAGCCAGAACTCTCGTTAATAGGCTATTCATTGGCGAAAACGATGTTTTGTTTGTTCGGGCGCCATTGCGTATTGCTTAAAATTCGATCGCAATCAAATTACGTCATTGAGTATCGCCGTACATCCGTTTATTCGCGAAATCGATGTTTCATTTTCTCCGGCACCATGTGGGACGCACCATTGTGAATTGATTACAATTTGTATCGCTTTAAAATTGCTTCCACATTGTTCGAAAAAAATTGATTCCCGGAACCCCAAAAACGCCTGAGTATCACTGTACATCGTTTCATTCGCGAAAACGACGCGAAAATACACACCCACACGGTGTCATTGTTTTCCGTAATTTTCGTATTATCCGAAAAAACATGCAACGAAGTAATCCCGCTGCTCGCATCTAAAAACATAACAAAAATGAACTTACCGATATCGAGCCTTCTTCGAAGAACTCAATCTTTTTGTACAACGGGGGATGGCGAGATTTTTTCGAAATTTCGCGATTCATATATCTCCGCTTTCCACTTTCACTCACTACACTTTTATTTATTCACTCTACTGCAAGATTCGTTACGTTTATGTGACCCTTGATTAGCACTGGAATACTCGGATAATTGCACAAATTTTGCAAATACCTCTGAAAAACAAACAACGGAAGCTTTGTTGCTCAAATTCAACAACTTTATTGTAAACCGTGCTTTATTGAAAACCGTTCATCCAGTCAGCTGACACGGTGGACAGCAGTATGGTAAAAAGTAAGCAGTAATATTTCGCAGTTTTGACGAGAATTTTGCTCAACAACCGACTAAATGAATTATCAGTGTTTATTCGGTTAATCAATTTGTTATTTTTCGTTTTTAGAAAATTCAAGAGTTCGGAACGCGGCCCGCAAACGCCGGCAGGAGCGGTTTCGTGAAGAGACGATACGCGTGCACGTAAGTGAACGTTTTATTTCGTAATTTTTCGGAAACTTCACGGCTCGTCACGTGCAGAGTCGTCACGATTTGGATTTCTGTCTGCCCCCTCGTTTCCTTCTCTAATCCGCTTTTTTGTTGAGCTTTTCCGATCTGATTTTTTTTTTTTTTTTTTTGAGTCCGTTGGCATTGTGATCGCCACCATTATTTTTTTACTTGTCGTCCGCACATTGAAATTAAAAATGGCGGACGAAACATCGTTTCGGTGGGAGTTCGGTGTTACTCAAAGGTTTTTGGGGTCGCGAAATTCATTTTGCATTCTCTAATTAATGGTTTCTTATGTGTTTCAGAATGCGAGTCCGGAAGATCGGCGGTGGAGCCTCCGACAACCCTAGTGGAGGAATCGGTTTGCATCGTTTCTCCAGTGGAAGAACTGGCTGGAACCATTCCTCCACTGGAGAAATCGGTTACCACCGTTTTTCCACTGGTCCCCACCTCGATCGAGGGCCCGACGATTGTCGGCGAGGGGGCGGCTGCCCTTTAAACGATCCGGTGCTTCAAGAGGTAAGTTCGAGACCACATTGCATTGAATGCAAAGTGATGAAAAATTGAACTATTCGCTTGGCCTTCCCTGAATAAATAATTCATCAGAATGTAATACGGCCTACAACCTATTCTGATTCGTACAACCTATGCTGATTCTGAGCTATTCGTGGCGAGGTCGAAGAAAAGTGCCTTTTAGAGAAAATCGTGGGACTTGGAAAAAATTTCGGGTTAAGAAACTTTAGATATTTTCATCCATCATCATTAATTTCACGGCAGGGTGTCAAGTCAGCACCGGTCAATTTTACGCGGCATTTGTTGCGTATGTCTATATATATGCGCAGGCGATGCGCATTTGAAAAATGCTCCGGAGTACGAAAACGATAAGGTTTGCATCAAAACCTCAAGAATTTAAAACGTTGCGTTAGGTTCTGCTGGATTGACCATTTTTTTTTTTTTCATTCATTTTCGGTCACAGCTTGATTGGATCGGGAGATTGGATCGCATTGATCTTAGGCTTTGGAAGTAACACGGGCCCTCCTGGAACGCTATTTATCTTTGTTGAATTTTTTGTCTCTCGAAAGCGTTTTATCGCATCTCCGACCATTGATATTGCTATTTTCAACCGCTTACATGGGGTATTATTTTTTAATCGTACCAAATGTAACTAAAAAAATTGGAGCCGTTTTAAGGTGAAGCCGTGATTCGACATATTAACTAAAATAAATGAATACATAAATAAATAAAGCCAAAAACTTACCAGTGAAGAAAGCTCGTATTTGGTCCGGAATGCGATCAATGTTTTTTTCAACCATCGCTGATCCAACCGGAATATTATGAATATTGTATTGCGAAATCAAATAATTCATAATTGTAGCTGGAGCTTCGATGAAATCAACGAGATAATTTTCAAAACCGTAAGGACGTAAATGCTCGATGGGAACATTGGGAGTTCGGTTTACGTCTTTATCCGGAGATTCACTAATGACGTTGATCGTTAGATTTTTTTCGTCCCTCAAATGTCCCATTAGTTTATTCATGTCAGATTTGTCTTCACAAACAAATGCGACGAGATCGCGGTACGATATTATGGTCTCGAGGTGCTTCGCGTATCTGTCGTCCTTTATGTGAATTTTTAACAACATGGGCTCGTGAACCTGAGCCCTGAACATTTCTTGATGCTGCCGTAACCAAACGAGACCCTCATACGCATCGCGACTTCTGGATTTAAGAAGCTCGAGTCGTTTCGTATCGATATCTGAAGCGGCTCTAATTCGCTCGGCAACAGCTAAAAAAACAAATATGTCGTTAGCTCGATTTTTACTAAATTTGTAAAGAAGACTCCATAGACAATGTATTTTCAAAGATATATTCAAAATTTCAAGTCAATCAGTTAAAATTTGTCCGAGTTGAATCCGGCAAACTTAAAAAATACAGTCTGAGATAAAGGCGTTTAAAGTTTTGATGAGCTCGCTGCTGATCAGACGGCCCTGAACTGAAATTCGAAAATCGAGTACTTAGAGGTTTTTCCCGGCCGTAATCTCTTGGGACATCATTTTTGAAGTCCTAAAAGACTATGTGAAATAAAAAAATTAACATCGATATTTCTAAAATTGTAGGGTAACCTAAGGCCTTGAAACCATTCGAGCTAATATGAAATGTTTGTTGAGAATAAAATTGCAAATTTCGGGGTTTTTTGGGTCTCTCAGACCCACCAGTATACTTAAAGGATCAAGTCTCATCAGGTTACAATAGTTTGTCGTTTTTCTCTGGTCTAAACGATTACTATCTGCGATTTTACTCGTTTTTACCCACAGAAATTGGAAATGTTATTGGCTGCGTGCGTAAAAACGCATTTTTCGGAAATGATGACGATTTTTTTTTGCAATTGAAATGAAAGCAAAAAGACTAGTGTTTTTGTGAATAATTATTTTGATTCTAAACTCACGGCCTATCTCGAAATCGACTTCCCTCTCGTCAGCTTCGATGGCGAATTTCCGGTGCATCAACTGATTTATCGAACCGGACTTTTGTTCAATTTCTCTACTCATTGGATCTTGACTCGCTAGCAATGCTTCCTCTGAAAATTAATTTTATGATTATTCATTGCATTATCTCGCACCAGTTCATAAAAATAAAGGAAAAATCGAATTTTTGGTAAAAATTTGTGAAATGCTTCCTGAACTTTGAAATTTGTTTCAAAATTATGAGAAAAACCTACCGGTTCCCATTTCGTCGATGATTACTTGCAAATCATTTTCGAGTTTGCTTTTTTGCTGACCAAGACCAGCAACTTCGCGATCACGATTCTTTTCCATCTCAGCGTGCTGCTTGAGCTTTTGTTTTTCTTCTCTTATTTCTTCTTCTTTGTCTTGCAAGGTGTCGACCGTCTTTTCGGCATCGTTTGTTTTTTTTTGCAGCTCGATTTGCTAATCACAACAACAAGAATGAAAAGACGACGCAAAAAAATCAGGTAAAGTCCGAGGGAACTTATTTTCTGACTGCTTACGTAATTTTCCACATTTTTTTCCAGATGTTTGATGCGCAACTCGTATTTCTTCATTTCTTCATCAATCGGTTTGAGCTTTCCGTCCAGTTTTTTCATACTAGCTGCAGCTTTATCACGTTCTTCTTTCGCCTGCCCATCATATTTATTTTCAATCATTTAGGAAAGTGAAATTTAACAACAACAAAAAACACAAAAATCACGATCAAACTGAATGAAAATGAAAATTAATGGGAAATATGAAAATCAAATGAGAATCAATTGAAGCAACGAAAAAGTCAAAGAAATAGGATTCAAGCCGAGAAATTTATTATGAATCTGAAGCATATCGACTTTTCGAATAAAGAAATTGTTTATATTTTTTTATAAATCGATTCTTTAGCATAAACAATAAGATAAAATAAAAGAATTCTTTCCAATGCTCCGAAGATCATAAAATTGAACATTTTTTATTTTTTCAGTTCAACCGGAAAGTTATTTCATTGATGTTCACGTAATTTTATCGATTTTTATTTTTCAAACAAAAATGCCACCCGCATTGGTGCTCCTAGTTGCACAAATCTTTTTGTTTTTTTTTTGTTTTTTCAATAAAAATTGAAAATTCAATGAAATCAATGTGACAAATTGAAAAAGGGCGTTTTTTGCTACTTGATCGGGCCACGGATTTCAAATCGAAATGTGATTACAAATAAATGAAGTCACACGATTGAAATCAAAACAAAAAATTTTAAATTCAATATCGACGAATGAAAAATGAATTTAACAAAATATACAGCACTCACGTCACAAAGATGTTTTCGATTGACGTCGTAGCGCATCCAAGCTCTTTTTTGCCGCAGACGAGTGATTTTTTCCTTATATTTCCTCAACCTTTTAATGGTGCTGACAGCTTCTGACATTCCTTCGAGTTTTTTAGTCTCCGATTCCAAAAACTGTTTTCTGTTTTGCGTCTTTTCAGAGTTTGTTTTGACGAGATTGCTTAGCTCTTTGAGTTCATTATGTTTTTTAATCAAGGATGGATCGCCCACTGTTCTTTGTGTATTTTCCAACAATTCTTGTGGATTCATAGCAGAAAAATTTTGGACTTTGTCCTGAGGCAACAACTGGCAGAGATTATCGACCTGACAAAAATTGTAATAGTTTTAATAAAAATACGTGTACGATTATTTGTTTAAGGTAGTTCTATCGTTATATTTTTTCCTTAAGATTTCGTTGAAAATTTGGATAAATCTTCTTTGATGTCAAATGCACGTGTGTAATAAATTTTAGAAGGTTTCACCAAACATAAGTTCAGATATTTATTGGTAAAAATCACAATTTTCGGTAGTTTCTCATGAGAGCTCGTGTTAAAAGTTACATTTTTATCAATAAATATTTTGGCTCCTACATGGTGAAGCGTTTGAAAACTTTACATAGAGTTTTATGCAACATCAAAGGAGCTACATTTAGTTTTTCAAAAATAATAAAAATAAAAAAAAGTTGAAAATTTTCTAATTATCCGGCAAGTACAAAACACATCGGATGACCTTGAAATTGGAGTGTGTTGGTCTTTAGTCAATTTACAACAACTTTTCTTTATTAACTTGTGCCCGCAAACCATTTTGTTTATGAGAAAAATTGAAAAACAATTTTTCGATATGAATGTCACGATAGAACTACCTTAAAAATTATTTACCCAATTTTTATTGAAATTGAAGAATAAATTGTTGCCCGATGATTCAGCTGTTCGAATAATTTTATTCTTCAATGAATTAATAAAATACTTGCCTGTATGTGGAGACTTTCCATAAGTTGCAAAAGAGCTTTTTGCCCAACAGGCTTTCCGTCAACTGTCCAAGAACTTTCATTTTGAGTATTGAAACGTCTGACTATACGAAAATGAGAATTCTCCGTATTTTTAAGATCAATTTCTATCAACGCATCGGTACAGCCGTGTTTAACGTAATGGCTCAACGAGTTTCCTCGCCCGATGATGGACGGCTTTCCACCAAGTCCCAAAACAATCCCGGACAAAATAGTCGATTTTCCCGTCCCGTTCGGCCCGATTAAAACATTCAAATTAGGCCCGGGAGTTATAACGACTTTATCATAAGTGCTGCAAACCATAAATTAAAGAAATCAGATTTGATTGACTCATTTTAACGTCTTAAAAAATTAAATTAAATTAAAGTTGAAAAATTAAAATTAAAGAAGTAAATTAAAATATTATCGTATTATCAAAATATTTGTGCAATGAAAATTCGACAAATAAATTTTTCAATTGATAAAAAATAAACAAATTAAATTAAAATATTAGTCTATTATCCCAAATATTTGTGCAATGAAAACTCAAAAATAAATAATAAAAATTGAGACATTAAATTAAAATATTATCGCATTATCCCAAATATTTGTGGAATGGAAATTCAACGAATTTCTATAAAAGATCCTTGTTATATTTTTAAGATGAAAAGAAATTTTGGAAAACGTGGTTCAATTCAAATTACACTTTAGTAAAAAGAAAAAAAAGAAAAATTTCAACATAACACAAGTACAAAAATTCAATCATTCGCGTCGTTTACCTGCCAATGCACTCTTGGGTCTGAGAGACCCAGAAAGAAAGAAAAGCAAATGATTTTCTTTTGAGCTCAAATTTTTCATGCGCCATAACTGTTTTTTGTTCCTCACACGACAGAAAGAAATCTGTTTTTTTTTTTTTTTTTTTTTCAACAAATATTCGGGGGCGCAAGGTTCAACAATTTCGAGATTAAAAAAAAATAAAGGTTCACGAGGCCATGTTGGGTGAAATTCGATAAAGAGGGAGAAAAAGCCCCATTTCTCTGATTTTTTCTTTCGGTTCCAATAATGAGAATATGTAAAAAAAAAAATTCTCATGTTTCATTACATTTTTCAAGAATTCGGAACTCATTTTTCAATACAAACTGCTCTAGGCTGACAATGTATAAAATCCAACACTTCAACATCGAAAAAATGGTCGAAAAATGTCTAAAAATGTAAAGAGACATCCTGAAAGTTTATTTTACTGGTGGAGAGAAAAAAAAATTGTTGCTATTTGCTGTAGCGGTCGCATTGCCATTCAGATTTTCCCTTGAAATCGAGATACATGCAAAAAAAAATCCCCGATCGGAACATCGCATCGTAACCTCGTAGGATTTACATTAAAAAAAAAAACAACAACAACATTGGTACTACGCGCTAAATATTTGAGGAATGAAAAAAAAACTGACGATAAACGAAATTACGAAAATTTTCAATTACGTCTTCATGTCCTTTATGATTATTCCAACGATGACAAATTTTCCGGGTCTCACAGACCCGGTATGTATACTGTTGTGATTAAAAACGTTAGATGACAAAAAGGTTATCACTTACACGAAATTTTCGAGGTAAATACGCAGTATTATTCCTCGATCTTGGGGTCCCGACGAACCTGATGCTCCTTGGCTTACACTCATTTTTTGGCATTCATTTACAATGTATTTGACTATTTTTTTGCTGACAATAACAGATCTCGAAGAAGAGCACCAGTTGCCACTGTTTATGTGTTCGTCCCGCTCAAATTCGGTGTCCCAACCTTACGACTTATGAACATATGCAAAAACTGTTTTTTTTTTTTTTCCAAGGTTGGCTCTGGTTGTTTCACTGATCAGTCAGTTCGGTCGGTAAAAATCCTAGTACATGGTTTTTCTAGGAAGGCTTGATATTTCGAGGAAAATGAAAGTAACACGTTGTTCTTTTTTCGTCAGTTAACAATGTGTCATTTTGATTTTTCTCGAAATATCAAGGATGTCTGAGAAAAATGTGTATCTACATTGCAGTTTTCTCTCTCGCACTCATGCACCTGATGGATCACCTTAAGCAGCGCGAGATACGAAAGACATATCAATTCGTTGCATTTTAGATCATGAAATTGAAGTCATTGAGTGGGATTAGATGGATAAATTCGCAGATTTTAGGAACTAGATTATTGGATTAATGATATGTCTACTTGGATTTGTCATTCATGATCGGAAGATTTTCATTGAGCGTTGAGAGCGAACGAGGATTTGAATAGCTATTTCGTACCCGATACCAGCGCCAAACTGGGAGTGGGGGTTGCAACACTAGCGCCACCAAACGACGTGGCGGCGAGATCTGGAACTAAAAAAAATTCTTTTGCGTCCTTCTTCCCCTTCTATTTCTGATGTGTAACGAACGCTAATTTGTAAACAAACGACAAAAACACGTTGAGAGACGCACAATCACGAAAAATGTCACAAGAAATTGAAGGTCGGTGTTGATTCACAACACTCGAGATAATTACAACCGCGACGTGTTTCAACAATATTCCCTCAATGTTTTTCCGTCTTCTTGTTTGTTTATCAGAACATTTTACCGGCACTTTGGAAACCACTTCCGACGACAACGCCGAGTGCGAATACGAGATTCACAAAGAAGATTCGCAATTTGACGAAATCATTGGTCACGTTGAAGACATTTTTTTGGGTATTTAATTGCGGTGAAACAAAAAAAAACCGAAAAAATACCAAAAATCACTTTCAATGTTTTTTTTTTTTTTTAGACGACGATTTTCAGAAACTCAACCTCCAATTTCTCGACAAATACTGGCAGGAATTTGAGCCTGGGGAGGAAAATAAATTAATTTACATGGACATTTTTCAAACTTACGTAAGTTCAAGAACCTTTTGAAAATTCAAACGAAAAAAATTAAAATTTTTTACAAATTCAAAAATGTAAAATTTGATAAATTACGAAAAAAATTATGATAGTAATTTTTAAAAATTTCGAAATTATTTTGATACATTAAATACTTAATTTCAAAAATGTAAATATTCGGCACCTGCATTAAAAAATAGAACGTTTCAAAAAATGCATAAAACGAAACCGTGCATAAACATTAAATTTCGAAAATTCTGCAGTTTTTCATAATTTCATAAGAAATTTGCAAATTTGAACTTTTCAATGAAAAAAACGGCTTTTGTTCCGTTTGGGAAATGATATTTCCGAAATTTTTTTCTAAACGAGCCAAAAACCGATTTTATCGATTTTTCACAATGTTTTCAGAACCAATCGATCGAAAATTACCTCAGCAAGCGTTTGCACGAGTCGATACCCTCATTTTCAATGGAATCCTTTTTGAGCCAGCTCAGGTTAAAAAAAATATCTCGATATCGCTGAAAACATATTTCACGAATGCCATTAATTCATTTTTGTCTACAGAGAAAAATCTCCGAATTTGGACGGAGAGATTTTCGAGATATTGTCTACGGTCACGGATTTTTTGGCGTTCAAAGACATGGTTCTCGATTACAGAGCCGTAAGAAATGTTTCAAAAATTTAATCAAAAATTATTAAATCCTCGAAAGATAAAGATATTTAGTAAATATGTCGAATAACGGCTTCACCTCAAAACGGCTTCAAACTTTTTTCTATCATTCTGTATCACTAAATGTGACTAAAAAATTTGGAGCCGTTTTAAGGTGGAGCCGTGATTCGACATATTTACCAAATTTTTTTGCAAACACCCTGAAATCTAAAAAACAGTTGCCGTATTTAAAGCTTCGCAATAGTTTTGAGTCAAAATAGTTGAAAAAAAAAAAAAAAAACGGTAATAAGTATATTATTGAAAATATTAAATTTTTCGATAAAAAATTAAACAATTCGTTATTTCGTTATTCAATTCAATTCAATGATTTTTTTACATGGACGTACATTTTTATAGAATTCTGCGAGTTAACGAATGGTCAATAAGGACAAATAATTCACAAAACAAAACATTTTCATAACGGAAAAAATGATAAATATCGTAAACACCACGTGTTCAAATTTGAAGCTAAATCCTCCCCAGAGGTATTTGAGACCCAGAATATACTTCGAGGTCTAAGACTGAATTATAATGATGGGAATTTTCTTAGGTAAAGGAAGGAATGGTCGAGGATCTGAGTACAGGAATCACAGTCAGATCGTTGAATAATATTGACTCGAAATCGGATGAAACGACTGAATAGATAAGGAAAGCGATTTTTTTTTTCATATTTATTAATAAATTTTCCAAAAAACTTATTCCGTCCACGATGAAAAAAAAAAATCAAAGAAATAAAAGACTGCATTTTAACCTGGAGTATGTAAAAGCAATTATTTATTACGAAGAAAAAGAAATGGAGGCTGAAAAACGAAGATTTTAAAGGAAAAATCGTTCCTGAGGAGAATTTATCTTTTTTTTTTTTTTACAAAAAAGTAATTAATGCATGAGAATTTCCATTTGTACGAGTCGACTGTTGGTCTCGTTGGGCATACGATAGGGCAGAGTGCCAGCGAAGCTGGTGAGAGCTCGAGCTTGTTCTCGAAGGTCGCGAAGCTGTTCGTCTCGTGCGATTTCATCGCCGGGCTCGGTCGACCTTAATTTTTGATACTGTTTGTACAAAATAGTCATCGTCGCGAGCAAAACTTCGGACAGGGTGCCCGCGACTTCCGGTGAAACACGTTTGAGGGCGGTAACACGTTCGTCTACTTCCTTCACGTGGGCAGGCAGCAATTTCGAATCAGCGATCGTCTAAAAAAAAAAATTAATTATTAAGGAAGTACAGCTGGCTTTTTAGTAAAATTCGGTGCGATCGGCTTCTTTGGGGAACAGGTAATTCTTTGAAATCTATTTTTGGGCCGGTCTCCAAAGCAAAATAAACCAAATTAATTCATATCACACGAATTATTGGATCGATAAACTCATTTTGAGTTGAATTTCAAACATTCGATTTTGTGAGCTTCAAATCGAAGCAGAAGGCATTGGAAAAATCACAAATGTGTAGATATTTCAATGTTTTTGGCGATATTTTTGGAAATGTCACGAAAAATCGACCTTGAATAAAATTCTATTATAAAATATTAAGGAAGATCATCTGGTGACGAGCATGTCAAAAGAAAAAACTGCTGTGACTAGCGTAACCTGCTCATCGAGTTTAGTGTGTTTGACCTCCAAAGTTTCACCGGTTTGACCTTCTTTTTCGAGACAAATTCATTTATTCTAAACCTCATAAGTATCTAATGGATTTTCGGAGGCCGTACAAACGTTCCTTAGATATTTTTTTCATTGATATTGCAAGTTTCTTCTGAAACTGTTTGTCAATGCTTGCGATTTTCTTGTAAAAACAGGCGAAAAGACCACTGCAGCCCACGAGGAACCGTGTTAATTGAGGAAATCTCTTTTCATTAATTTCTCACAATTAAGGAATCCTCAGGGTTGAAGATTTTACCAAGTGACTTTATAGATTCTAATAACTGTATTCAATTTTTTAAATTAATAACCGTTTGTTAAATCGTTAACCGGATGAACCTCCTTAAAAAAAAAAAACAATCATGGAATAAGAAAAAAAATCTCTAACTTACGTTCAAAGCACTTTGATACTGTTCGTTATGGAATTGATCGAAAAAGACCATGAGATCGCGAAGAGTATAAAAAGCAGCAACCAATTCGGCGGAAGCTTGAATAGCGACGCCTTGGTATCGGAGACTGATTTCTGCGGCGGTTGTTTGAAGTCTTGATCTAAGAGAACCCGGAGAATCTCTTTGGCTGACAACTTGGGCGAGCAACATGCACATGAGGCTCAATACTTTGTCGTGATTTCCGGCCAAATCGTACATTGCGACCGCGTCCTCCAAAAGCCCTTTTCGATACAAAGTATCGGCACAAATGTTTATTACGTCGTCCGTATTTATTTGAAATTGATCCAGAATTCCAGGCAGTCGACGCTCGCGCTCGATCTTTCCAACGAGCAAACAACGACTCGCCGGGGATGCGTCGACCACCATTTCCGCTGCGGATGCTGCAAACATGTTACGATCGTGGGGATCTTTCATGCAGCTGTAAAAAAAAAAGGAAAAAAATAGTGGTTTATCGAAAAAAAAGCGTAGCGCAAGTCCGCCGCACTTTTGTATACAGTAAAATAGGCGTTTTATGACGTCACAGAAACTTTCAATTGTTCTCACAGGAAAACGCGTTGAGGAAAAATCTCATATGAGATTTAAATTTTCTACGATTTTTTATCTTTCGAATGGTAATCGGTTGAAGAGAATCCGTTCAGCCAATCCGCAGAAATCTGACATTGTATCGTTTACAAGTATTGGAATTATTTTATAGAATTTTTCGTGATTTTTTAGAGCTTTTCTAACTGGTAAAAAATTTTATAAGGACGTTTGCGTATTTGTACCTAAATTGCACGGTTTTTCGGAACTTTATGTTAAAGTTTTGAACTCTCAAAAATGTTAAGAGCTTTTTTGAGGTTTTGGACAGCCCTCGGTAAGTTTTTGGGCTTCAAAGAGTTTTGAGGGCCATTTGAGTGTCATTAGAGGGAATTGGAAAGTTTTTTAGGAGGATTTTGAGATACTTGAGAAGTTTCATAAAATTTCTGAAACAGTCCAAAATTTTTTAACACAAAATTCATTAAAACTGAATCGCAATAGAAGATTTTTGGAAACTCATTGAAATAAAGGAAACTTTTTCTTACCGCAATAAAAACAAATAATGGAGTGTCTCCTTGGGATCCGACGATTCGAATCTCTTGACATAAAGCAAAATGAGACGAGCCAAGTTCAAACGTTTCGCCGGAGGTTTGTCGGCCGGATCGACTGTAATAAGCGGCGCCAAAACACTCTGACTCGCTGCTAACAAGCTGTGCTCGTGCAATGCTGCTGCAAGATGTACAGCGTGAGGCAAATGTCGAGCCCCGGCACCTCGAGCGAGAAATTCGATGGCAGCCTCGAATTGACCGGTGAGGAAAAGCATTGAAAAGTACAAAAACGGCTGTTCGTGGGCGTGGTAATAGGCTTCACCTAGAAACAAATTCAAAATTCTCATTCCATTTGAAATGTTCGAGTAATCGTTGTTTTCACGGAACCGTGAGAAAGAGTTTCATTTTAAGAGCGCTGAAGGGGTCGAAGTAATCTTTAATGTTGTTATTAAGGCCTTAGGCCACTCTAGAGGCCGAACAAAGCAACTTTTTGAGGATCTTCTTTCAGAGATACTACAAAATAAATGAAGATTATAAAAACGGGCTTTTATCATACATATCAGAGACTGTTTGTAATAATTTTTTTGAAACGATTTATTTCGAAGTCGCGGCTGTGCAGCGTTTTCGTGATGACGTCTCCGCTTTTTCAGGCTCTACGGCCGGACTAACAGCTCCCGTATTTTTTAATCGTAATGAGCCAATGAATTTTTTTCGATTATATATAATAACTGCTACAGAAGTACGTAGGATTTTTACGAAACATTGATTTTTGGCCAAATAGCACACTTCTAAAGTGTAAAATGATAAATTCGCCTAAAAAATCGTCAGATAAGTGTTAATAACAAATGAACTATGCGATTTAAAGAAAAAATCCCACGGACTTCCATAGACGACGTATTTTTAAAGATATATTCAAAATTTCAAGGTAATCGGTTAAAAAATGTCCGAGTTATGAGCCCGGCCAACTTGAAAAATGCAGTTTTAAGATAAACGCGCGTTTAAAGTTTTGAGTACTAAATTTCGAAAACCGAGTACTTGGAGGTTTTTCCTGGCCATAATATTTTAGGACATAATTTTAGAGGTTTTAAGAAACCATTTAAAATATAAAAATAAGAATCGATTTTTCGAGAATTCTAGAGTGGTCTAAGGTTTTGAATATGGAGGAGATATTAATGAGTTAGAAAATTCTAAATAAATTACCATAAACTTCAAGAATTGTAGTCTGCAGATGATCCAGCGTCAATTTGTTTTCGGTGTCAGTTTGTTCGCGAACTTGACAGAGTTTCAACCAAAGATAATCATCGGCAGTGGACATAATTTCGGAATGTAAGTCGTCGGGGTCGCAGGGAACGAGTGCGCAGTAGGCAGCTCTTTTGTAAGGATCGGTGGAGGATCGAACGTGTTTGCGATAATGAAGTTTTAGGATCGATTCGCCTCGAGGGGTCGGTCTTTTCTGTGGGTCTTCGGTCGCTTCTTCGAGAGCTTGACGAAATTCTTGATAGGGAACTTCGCATTGATCGAGGCATTGAAGAGCAGCTTTGAAGTCGCCTGTTCTCATGCAAAAATAAACCAACGGCCATAAAGGTTTGTCCTCGATGGCGGCGTCTTCCAAATCTCTATAATTTTGGACTCTGACGCCAACGAAACTCTTGACCAATGGCAACGTTCCTGGAATTCCGCCTCTTCGAGCTTGTTCCAAATTTTCGCTGATGAAAGAATTCATAAATTCGCGATAACGATTTTCCAGATAATTTCTCGATTGCTCGACCAGTTTAGCCTCCACTTGGCTACTGCTTCGAGACTTTATTTGATCTCCTCTCGGCGTCGGAGGAATGTTCACCATGCATCGCACCATTTGCCACATATCTTCGATTTTACGATCGTTCAAACTTTCAGCTGCTTTTGAAAAGGCTGCGAACAAACTGGGCCTCGTTATTCCTCGGAGCACGTGATCGTTGTAATTTTGTAATTCTTTTGCGTACGCCATCTCCACGTTTGATAATCCACTCGCCGTAGTTCCCGCCAACTTTGTTCGCTGCGGCGTTCCTCTCAAATCTACCAACTCACCGGACGGCGCTGTCATCGCATTTATTATCTCACAGCGCATTTGCTTCCATTCACCCAACATGTGCTCCATTTGTTGCACTCTGTTCAACTCGAAAGTCTTTAAAAAAAAAAAACAAATTTATTATATTCTTTAAAATTTTTATTGCATCATTTTTATCAATCATTTTATTGTATATTTCTAGTTCTTCAGAGCCTAGGATTTTTTCGATCAAAGCGCTGCGACGCGCTTACTTTTGGGAGAACAACGAATTTCTGTCTATTTCTTGGACCAAATTTATAAATCGTTAACTGTCTTGCGCAAAACGCTTAGGGTCAAATTGACCCTGTTTGCAGAAAATATTTATAAAAATTGACCCCTTTTGTCGAGTCTTTTATGACTTTTATGAACAAATGACCAAGTGATTAATTTTGAATTTCTTATTGTCCTGATTGAATTTATTCCATGTACCGGATACACAACTCACTTTCGTATTTCTATTCTTATTCTTGTTACTATTATTTTACACTACATTTTCAATTTTTATTTTCGCGATTTTCTGTTGTTCTATTTTCTGGATTTGGAGACTGTATATCTGTAAATGTGTACGCCCATATTTAACACTTCGTCCGTTATGATAAATTAGTATTAATTACTCAATTAATTAATTTAATGAATGAACTAATCAATGCTTATTGAAACTTAAGTATTAATTATTTATTTAAAAAAATTAAGTATTAATTAGTTAATTAATTAATACTTAATTAACTACTTGATACTTTATTTTTTTACTTATTACTTCTTAATTAATACGTAATTAAGTATTAGTTATTTATTATTAATTATTAATTACGTATTAATGAAATCTTAATAAAGTATTGATTAAGGCGTGTAATCAATACTCAATTAGGTATTAAAAAGTAAAAAAATAAAAAGTAGTAATAAGGTGTTTATAAGCTTTGTAAAAAACTTTGTACCCAGAATAAAATGAAATTGAACGGATGAAATTGAAATTAATGTTAAATAAATGAAAAAATTTCTAAATTTGTGATCGCCGACAATGAAAAATCTCAGTGAAACTTACGTCTTTGTGAACCTGTTCGATGATCGAAAGAATCGCATTTTCCTTTTCATTCTTCAAATAGTTGACGATATCTGTGTCTGCGATGGGATCGAGCGGCTCAAAAGTTCGTCTTGTGCTCAAGGAATTTAACTTTTGAGATATCTGCGGCAAGTCGATGCCTCTCGAACCCAACAAAAAGTTTCTAAAATCAATAACATCAAAATAATTAATATTTTCTTCTCTATTTATTCAAGTCCTGATTGCAAAAATGTGTTTGGCAGCTTTTCCAGCGAAAACCACTTAATAAATTCTTACGAATGCTTCTCAATAAATTATTTCAAAGTATTTATTACAGGAACGTCAGCCAAAAAACCAAAATTTTCATTCTACGTCATACTTTAAACGTCACAAAATTTTCAAAATGTAAATAAATAAAAAACAACGATTGGCTATTTCAATACGGTTTAGAAACGGAAAGAATAAGCAGTCGACGAGGATCGAATTTCGAAAAGAAAAAAAGTTACAGCGATTTTTGAGACCCGATGAAAAGTTGCAAACTCTTGTCGATTCTACGTTTTTTTTTGAGACTTTTTTATCAGAACTTTCGAGGAAATATCGAAAAAATTATGATCAGAAGGCAAAAAAATGTAAAATACAATATTAATATTAAATTTCGAAATACCACCATTTTCGAGCACAAAATTTCGAAAAATACTCAGTCAAATGAAATTCTAGTAGAACTTTCAAAAAATTCATAAATGTAGTATTATTTGAGCAACAAAGTTCCAAAAGATCGAACGGATCGTAAAAAAACTATATTCCAAAATGAATTGCGAGAAAATTTCAAATTTTATCGATTTGGTTGAAAAATGTTTCTAAAATTCAAAAAAAAAATTTGAAGCATTATTTAGAGTAAGAATTTCTAAAAAAATACACGTCAAGAATACGTTATGGGTCAAAAAAAAAAATTGAATTGCCGAGGAGGAATAATTCGAAAACTAAAGAAAATAGAATTTCGGCAAAAAAGACAAAAATGATCGAATGTGAGTGTTAGAAAGATTTGAATACGTTCGAATATTTATTTACAAAGAACAAGTGTTGAAATGAATTGATGAAAAAACAAAAGAATTACGCTTGTGATTGATTATCCTGAGTTCCCGTTTGCGTCACCCGGGACCAAAGTTCGTTGGAAGCTTCGAAAATCTGTCGGAGATTCCTCTCGACCTGGGGAAGTTCGCCGGTGCCTTCGACAGCGGCTGAAAGTTGTTCGGCCGATCGCAATAAATCGTTGAAATCCGAGTCGCCCATTTTATTTGACGAGGTTACACTTTTATTCACAAAACAAATGATCGTTTATTCACCATTGAAATCACTTTATTTGGCAATAAGAGAGGTTAGAATTATTTATTTGGAGCGAACAGAGCCCGGCGTGATACACTCGGGATCGCGGACTTTTCTAACCTCACTTTTAATAAATGCCGCGCCAAATTGCACTGGAGTGACAGTTCGAAGAATTGGCGACAGATGGCAGCCCCGGCGTTTTTAATTTTCTGGCGGGAAACTCAAACATGGGAATTGAAAATTCTCGTAAAAGGTGGTAATTTTTTTTGTTTCGTTAACACTAGAATATTAACAATGGGTCATTTTGACCCAGAGTCAAGTTTTTCTGTACCTATTCATTCAAGACTCATAACTTTGGCTCATATTAAACATAAAATCGTTGTGAACCAATTCCTTGAGAGATAATGAGAAAGTTATTTGGGTCTCTGAGACGCAAGGTGGTAACGAGAATCGATTTTTTTTTAGAAATTTAGAGTTACAGCGTCAATTTAAGCGTAGAAATGAATCAGGAAACTTTAGTCAGCAAACTATCGGATTTTTTTTTTCAAAGTTAGTATCTTAAAATCTTGTTGTTTTTTCGAGTAGCCAAAGTGATACAAGTCCATAATAAGATGGAAAAATAATGAAATACCTATTTTGAGAGTTACTTTTAGTGACTAATTGGATTTAACCAATAATCAAAATCGATGAATGGAAAAAAATATATAATTCGATAATCAAATCGAAATACATGAACGTTTAGTGTCTATTAATTTGTACTTTTTTCCCATCCAGTAACGTCTATCTCGTCTCTTATATGAAACTCAACTGCAAAATTGTGTTTGGCCGCTTTTCGCGCGAAAACCACCCAACCAATTTGAATAAATCTTTCACATAAATAAAGCCCATGAATCAAAATAGGTTGTAGGCCGAATTACATTCCAATAAATTGTTCATTCAGGGAAAGCCACGCGAAAAATTCAATTTTTCAGGCATCTTTTTTACTTGAAAATTCCTCATGTTACTAAAAAAAGACTATAAATGAAAAGCACTAAATACAAATTTGAAGATAATTCCAAAGTGAATAGAATGAGTGGTGGCTAGGGTCCCAGCTTCGAATGGAAAGGAAGTTACAGTTATTTTCGTGAATTTGTTAAAATTTCAAAATGTTGTAGATTTCAATTTTTTTGTCATAGCTTATCTTATTACGTAAAAACTGAGGATTATGAACGACTGGACCACAATCTCAAGCACCCTCAATGAATTTCTCAACATATTTATGTGGCTTTTCGAGAAAATCAGACAAGATTCAATTGATAATATAATACGAGTGGGAATTTCAGACAAGATCGAAGATCCATCTTTGTACGAGATTTCCAAAACGTGCTTTCTTGAATATTTCAAGTACACATCGACGTAGAATCATGCACCAACTTCAAAGTTTATTGTAAGAAATTACATGGGGTTAATAACAATTTATTGAATTAAATCATAAAAGTCGAATAAATAATCGATTAAATCGTTGAAACAAATGGTTGAAGTCGATGAGTATTTTTATTTCGGTAAAATGTTGTTCCGGTGCTCTACAATTCCTGGAAATGAGTTATTCTTGAATTTTTATTAATTTGGCATAAAGTTTGGAAAATAAAAGCGGCGAGATCGATTAGTTGCCAATAATATGGCGACTGGCGATCAATAAAGATCGCGTATTGCTAGTGGAATGAAAAAAATCGGGCGCCAAGCTCATTTTTCAATTTGTCTAAAATTATTTTTTGTTCTTTCTCTTTTGGATGACATTTCTCTTGCGCGACAGACAATATTTAGTTTTTTTTTTGTTGTTGTCTAATTAAACTTTGTTGAACGCTGCGATGTCGACGCTCTGCACATATTCTTCGATTTCTTGAATCGCCTCCGTTAACCAGTCCACAGACACTTTGTCGTCCTCAACGACGCACGAGATTTGCAACTTGTGGATTCCGTAAGCCAGTGGTACGAGTTTTGCTGAAGATAAATAACAATTCTTTGGTTTAATATTGAATAGATTTTTTTTTTTTACTTTTTTTTTTTCATTTTATTGTCTTTTCCCGTCAATTTGCCAATATTTTCAATTAAATTTACATTTTGTTCTTTAATATAATAACATAATTCATTTAAAGAGGTTCATCTGGTTAACGACTTAATTAAGAAAAAGTTATTAATTTGAAATTTTCAACCCTAAGAATACCTCATTCGTGAGAAATTAATAAAAAGAGATTTCCTCAATTAACACCACGATTCCTTGTGGATTGCAGTGGTTTTTTCGTCTGTTTACAAAAAATTTGCAAACATTGACAAACATTTACAGAAGAAACTGGCAATATCGATGAAAATTATATCTGAAGAACGTTTGTAAGGCCTCCGAGAATCCATTAGATACTTATGACGTTTAGAATAAATAAATTTGTCCCGAAAAAGGAAGTCAAACCGGTGAAACTTTGGAGGTCAAACACGCTAAACTCGATGAGCAGGTTACGCTAGTCACAGCAGTTTTTTCTTTTGACTTGCTCGCCACCAGATGACCTTGGTTAATATTTTATAATAGAATTCTATTCGAGGTCGATTTTTCGTGACATTTCCAAAAATATCGCCAAAAACATTGAAAAATCTACACATTTGTGATTTTTCCAGTGCCTCCTGCTCCGATTTGAGGCTCACAAAATCGAATGCTTGAAATTCAACTCAAAATGAGTTTATCGATCCAATAATTCGCGTGGTAGAAATTAATTTGGTTCATTTTGCTTTAAAGACTGGCCCAAAAATAGATTTGAAAAAATTACCTGCTCCCCAAAGAAGCCCATCGCACTGAATTTTTCGAACTTCGCTTTCGAGGACCTTCATGTCGGTTTCATCGTCCCAGGGTTTCACGTCCAGGATAATATTCGATTTGGCGATAAGTACTGGTTCTAAAAGAAAAAAACATCAAATTAATTTGGTTTCCCCAAAAAAAGGGTTTTGATTTTATTTATTTTATCGGAATTCATTACTTACTAGTGGATTTTTTAGCGTTATACGCGGCAAGTCTCTCCTCTCGAATCTTCGCAGCTTCTGCGTCTTCGCCCTGAATATTTATGAAGAGTGACGAGGAAGGAATTTTTTGGATGAATTAAAAAAAAAAATGCATAGAAAAAAGAACATGAGAACGAAGAGATAAAAATGAATCGAGTGACGATGAGCACTAAATTTATGAAAGTAAAATCGAATTTTTTCAAAATTATAATCATTCGAAGCTCTTGGAACATATTTGTTTTTTTTTCTTTTTTAATTTGTCAAAATTCGATTTTATCGCGAATAAATGTGATGAATATTCGATGAACTTTCGTGCAATAAATTGGTACTCGCGCGTACGGAGCCAAATTTGGGAATATCTGGTGTACGAAATTTGAGATTTTTATTTTTTTTATCCCGAAAAAACAATTTAAATCCGGCAAATAACGATGAGATAAATAAAATTAAACACTTATCTTCCTCTATTTTTTTTCAATACGGAAGAAATATTTTTCTATTTTTTTTTCGTACCTCCGAATCCGAGCCGAAGAGATCGACGTCGTTGTCTTCGTCAATCTTTTTTCCTGGAACTTTACAAACTGGTACGTCCTGCGGTTTAGGTGGACAAATCGCTATCGGATGGCAACTCATGTCTACTTTTACTTTCAATTCTTTCATCAATTCCCTCAATTCTTCTATGCCTAGAATTTGAAAAAACACACAAATTCATCAGTCGTGGTTTCTAAATTGAAAAAAAAGAGAATTAATTAGGAGCTTGAGATTTAAGTGCAAAATTTCAGAGAGATTTATCGGCTCATATTTTTTCTAAACTTCACCGGTTCACGAAATAACTTCAAGACGAGTTTCTGAAAAATCGATTTACATTTTGTTTATTTTAAATGGTCTCTTAGGACCTCAAAAATCATATCCCAAAAGATTGGGGCCGTAAAAAACCTCCAAGTACTCGGTTTTCGAATTTTAGTACAAGGCCGTCTGATCCGCAGCGAACTATTCAAAACTTCAATCGCGTTTATCTCGAAACTGCATTTTTTAAGTTGGCCGGACTCATAACTCGGGAAATTTTCAACCGATTGATTTGAAATTTTGAATATATCTTTGAAAATACATTGTCTATGGAAGTACGTAGGATTTTTTTTTTTAATCGCATAGTTCATTTGTTATTAACACTTATCTGACGATTTTTTAGGCGAATTTATCACTTTCCACTTCAGAAGTGCGCCATTTGGCCAAAATCGCTGTATCGCAAAAATCCTACGTACTTCTGTAGCAGTTATTATATATAATCGAAAAAAATTAATTGGCTCATTATGATCAAAAAATTACGGGAGCTGTTAGTGGAGCCTGAAAAAACGGAGACGTCATCGCGAAAACGCTGCGCAGCCGCCACTTTGAAATAAATCGTTTCAAAAAAATTATTGTAAACAGTAACTGATATATGTATGATAAAATCCCGTTTTTGTAATTCCGATTTATTTTGTAGTATCTCTGGAAAAAAAGATCCCCACAAAGCCAATTTTTTTCGATCTCCAGAGTGGCCTAAGGCCTCAAAAATTAATTTGCATAACAGCGTATTTAATAAATTTGAGAAAAATATTAATAGACCAGCAAAACATTTGACAGACAAGTGAAAAATTCTAGGATCTCATATTATTAACGAGACTTTTATATTAAAAATCCGTATTTTTCAAGCGATTTTAATGCACCGCCGATCATTTTGTTTCTCGCGTGATCCTCGGCAATATTGCAGTCCAAGTAATTTTCGAAGTTTGTTACTCAAAAAATGTCAAGAAAATTGAAGAAATTTTAAGAGTTTTAATAAGTTTCTCACTGTGTCTCAGTTCTTTATTGTCCTTCTCGAGTGCAGCACAACGAGAAACGACATCTTGGAGAGTCGTATCCGAGCAAGCAACGATTCCGTCCATCTAAAAAAAAAAAAAACGAGAATTAAAATAGTCGAAAAATGTCGAGAACACCAAACACTAGGAAAATAATTTATTAAAAATAAACCAAAAAAATGAGAAATTATTCATTCGTTTGTCAGGTAAATAAAAATTTACTTGTAATCAATACGATGATTAATTTCCATGTTACGAAAAAAAAAAAAAAAAAAAAAAAAAGTTTTTCAACTTCAATAGTTCGACACGATTTCCATGTCTTTCCGGGCGTCGAGATATTAGACACGATGGTATTGCGTGAATGTGGAACGTGCGGACGATTAAGCGATCGCGTTTGGCAGGCAAAACAATTAATTATTCAAATAACAATTTTTTTTTTTTTTTTCAATAGTTTTTTTTTTTTTAATTTATAGAACGAAAAAAAATCATTCCAATTATCGAATTTACAGTACTCACACACTGTAAAGAATTTTTTAGATGCTGCCGAGCCTTGGCGATCTCGTTGACCAAACTTCCACTCGCAGGAATCATTGGACTAATGGACTGTTGGCTTTCCTGCATCCACCGATATTAAAGATCAACGCACACCAGGCCAATTAATTGCAAACAATCGCAAGCCCAGCTCCATTCGATTTATCAATTTGAAATATTTTTTTTTTCGTCTTATTTTTCGAAAGTAGTTCCAGATATTAAAAATTAATTATTCAATGGAAAAAAGAAAAAAAAATGTGACAGTTTGAAGCTTCTTCAAACATTTTCATTATTTTTATCGCTTGGAGATGAGGACGACGATGCAACATAGAAATATCGAAAAAGGCACGTATGATTGTTTTTATTGTATTTCATGCATGAGCAACATAGAAAAACAATGAGCAGCATGCAAAAAACATAAAATAGAGAAACTCAATCCAAAATTTCTAAGGAATTTACAAAAAATTATTAAAAATTCAGCAACAATAATAAATATTTCAAAATGCTAATCGTTTTTTTTTTTAATTTTGCAACATAAAATAAACGAAATAACGATGAAAAAAAAATTAGAAAAGGCTAATAATCTTTAGGGTCGAAAAAAATACGAAATATTTCGAAAACTGTAGGCGCAATAAAAATGAAAAATTCACATTCCTTTAGTTTGTTGATATTTTTGTGATTTTTTTTTTCATTATTTGTACCTGTTGACCGTGAGTTATTTGCTCTTTCGTATCGACCGCATTGTTCTTTGTTTCTTTAACGTTTCTGTGCCTTTTGGCAGCTTTATTATTTTTATCCTTAGATTTTTTCGATGGTTCGATAGCTTCGTGCTGAGACGAGGCCGTGAAATTTTTCGTGCAAGCCTCGATTTCTTGATGTTGCGATATTTTATTAGCCACCACCTTTGCAAAGTTGTTGAAAAGCCATGAGAACATTGGGTAGTCCCTCGACAAGAATTTTCGTCAGTTATTCACAAAACAATGATTTTTATTATAAACAAAATGTTTAAGCTCAAGATAATCGTGAATTTCGATAAATAAATAACGAAATTTCCATCTCACGTGTTGAATTCGTAGGAGTTAGTCAAATTACGATTATGTGTGAAGTGATTGTTTTATCGTGACGATAAAAAGTGTTTGTTAATTAATCCACGTTAATTGTTACCGTTTTTATTGAAATTAAAGCGTGTTAAGTTTTTTTTTCATTTGTTTAAATTACCACCAGATATTCCCCATAGCGCATATCATGTTTTTTATGATTGATTATGTACAGCAGTGAAATTGATTAAAATGATTTTCAAAAGGCATAGCATTGGATTAGAAAAAAAAGTTACGATGACAAATTGTTTAATCGTGGATGCTGGGGGGCCAATTTGGGATTTATTCGATTTTCGAAGTATCTGTTTTTTTTTTAAATCAATTTTTTATCTTTCCATAATGCAATAATTATGTTATTTTTTATTCGTAAAAATGTTGTTGGAATTTGTTTCTTTTTTTTCAAATTTTTTCCACGTGTAGCTCGTATTAAAAAAATCAAACATTTACTAAGAAAATGGAATTGAGGAAAACGTATTTGGCGATGTATATTGATGAGGATTTGTATTTTTTTTTTTTTTTTCAAATAATTAGTTTTTTGTTTCGCAGTAGAAGAAACTTGTCGAAGGACTAGAACTTTCTTACCTTAGCGAGCTTTTCGAAATGACGGCAAGCTGCTCTATCGTAAGAAGGCTTCTCGAACCAAACTCTTTCGTGTGCCAATGCGGTTGCAGCCATTTTCATTGCTTTATTTTTTTTATTATTTTTCAATAATTTTTTTTTTCTTTGAAATTGCAAATTTGTGTGCCAAAAGCTGCAAAAAAATGAGCCCAGATTTAAAACGCGTCAAATCAATCCGTACCGTCATTATTATAAAGCCCTGTCCTGATTCAAAAGCCAGAAAAATCGTAAAAACCAAATTTACCCTTTTTTCATTACCTTCGGAAAAGTTTCAAGAGGAATATATATTTATAACTAAATAAATAAAATAATTCAAAGTATTGCGGATGCACCCAAGTTCAAATTTTTTTTGCGGTCAGAGAAAAGCCATTTTGAGTTTCTTTCGCTGTTCGGAGCAAGAATTTAATAATGCGATTGGAGCGAACACCTTTTTTTACCTTTTAAATCAGAACAGGTTCTCAATGGACAAATAAATTTCATTACAATTTTCAATGAGAGTGTTACGCAGCTGCGCAAGAATAGTCGAGTGTTGTAGGGAGCGAGAAAGCGAGTGAAAATTGGTTGGAAGATTTTATTCATGGAGAAAATACAAAAGTGAGTTTTAATCCTTAAAAATAATGATTTCTTCGATATTATAATGAGATTGTAATAAAAATACGTTTTCTATATTCATTGCAGAGTCGAAAGTCGAATTGTGAAAAAATATAATCCGAGGGATTTTTTTTGAGAGATTCACCATCAACAATAACAATTAATCATATTTTCCTAACTATCGAGTTCACTCAAATCGGAATTCATGGACGAGAGTGAAAAATATATTCGATCGCTGCTTTACGATTTTTAACAAATTCTCTTCTATTTGTACAGATTTCTAACGAAGAATCTTGAGTCATGGAATTTTTGTTCAGCCGTCAACTTCTTTAATATTTAACTGTTGCGAAGACAGAAAAAAAAAAATTTAATCGCTGCTATCGTCGCTGATGAATTGCGGGAGGTTTTTCGCAATCTTTTCAAACCTGTCTTCGCTATCTTTCCTTTTAACTATCTTTCCGATCAGCGATTTCAAATCGTAACAGACTTCTTTTTCTGGCTCCGGACAAAGCTCCGTTGTCATTTCTTTGAGAACATCGGCGGCGCAAATTTTCGAATCTACGGGTGGATCGACGCAGGGATGTACTTGAAGGGGTTGAAAATAATGAAGAAAAGCTTTGAGTTCGTTGTACGACGGGTGCATAGAGCAACAGACGTAAAAACGATTTTGCCTCGTCTTGTCCCATTCAAAGATGGTGGAGAGGCGACGATTCTTCCAGCGATAAGCCGAGACGACGATGGTCAAAATATGTTCTTCCGCAACGTCCGTTCTGCAGGGCAGACGATCGCTGCCGAACCTTTTATTGGCGCAAGCGTGGAGTCGCGTCACGTAATAATCCGGAGTAACGCACCTCGACAATTCTTCTATTCTCAAATAATTCTCATAAACGTCGTCTTTGACGTGAACAGGTTTTCCTATTTTTTCCATCAGCTCGATGAAGACAAACTCGGAGCCCGTCAGAGCGGAGCACTCCAGCGAAACAATGTGTTTTGGGCTGCGTGCCAACCACTCGGAGGCTTTTGCGCAAATAACTTCGAGGCTTTGGCTCCTCGAAGGGAATTCCGCGTACTTTGGATTGAGGAAAGTTGTGTCGAGATAAATTTTGTCGAATTTGAGAGGAACGGTTTTATGGCCTTCTTCCGAATTCAATGGCTTTATTTTGGGCAGATCTACGGGGCTGATTCGGAAATCTCCCGTGCAAAGTACTCGTTTGCCGTTTCTTTCGAAAATAAACATAACGGAGCCGGGCGAATGTCCCGCCGAGACGCAATTCACCGTTATGACTTCCCGTTGACCTTGCCACTCGTAATCGACGATGCGCGGAGCGCAAGGCTGCGTTTCAACGATAAACGGCAGAAGTTCGTCCGGGACATCGAATTTTCTGACCAAAAACAATTTTGTCAGTTGCGTACAGTAAAGTCGGCGTTCGGTGGATTTTAAATGTTGAAAAAAGTTTGCGTTCAGTCCCCTCGTGTGGTCCGTGTGCGAATGAGTCAAAAAATATGCGGCCGCGTTCCAATTATCACCGTCAAAACGATCCACCGTTATGCCAGGAATTTCCTCCACCAGACCTCCGAACGTTGACATTTTATGGCAGCTCTCGAAATATTTCGAGTCCGCTGTTCACGAACAAGCACAAAATCCAATCAGGAGACGAAAAAAAAAAACGATTTCTCGATAATCGTTTCGTAATCCAACAAAATGACAACTGCAATATCGTTTTTTTTTTCGTTCGCGTCGCTTGATCGTAAGTCGGAGGAGCGGAGTGTCAAAAGGTCCGGGAATCTGATGAAGGACCGAAAATAATCGACTCTCCAAGTTTTAATGCTGAGCGAATTTCGATTTTTCAGGGTTGCTTGGAATCGTGTTACGACGATTCGTCGTTATTCACACGTTAGAAAACTCGAAGATGTGGAAAAATAAGGGAAACAGCTGTTTGCCAGGGAATTCGGAACGAAAAGTGAGGTTATGTTCGTCAATCGTCACGGAAGCCCGAAAAAAAAAACTTCTAATTGTTCCTATTTTTGAACATTCGTCACCATTCTACAAAATTTGACGTTTGATCAAAGAAAAATGGATGTAGCCACAGCGAAAACTGAATTTCGTGACAACATTTTCCTTTAAACTCGTCTAATTTTTGTCGGTTTCGCGAGCTAACCATGTGCAGTATCGATCCTGCATCGGGAGACTCATTCTCGGGCCACAAAATGCCATAAAATTAAAAAATTCTCATCTTTTGTGTTCTACGCTGTTTTTCAACTCGCTCAAGGACATTTTTTCTTTAATTTCATTAGTTTTGTACAGGACTCACCTTGTGAAGTAGGTTCAACGTGTCTTTAAAACGACGATGTTGAGGGAACGGCGGCAACTGAGAAACGAGCAAGACGACAAGAGGATGAGAGAGTGAATCGAGACATGAACGTTTGATTACGCGGAATATGTGGCAGGGAAAGGGAAATACGGTTTAAATAAATACAAATTATTGCGTTTTGTAATATCAAACCAAATTTTATCGCTAATTCACGTTTTTTTGTGTAAATATTTTCCTTGGAACAGTTTATTTACATTTTTTTTTTCAATACTGCGAAACAAATAATAATAACTAACAATCCCGGAGCACATAAAATTTGGAAGATGCTGGGCAGTCGAATGACATGTACAGGGTGTCCGAAAGTTGAAAATTCAATAAAATATGGATCCCAGATATTTCCTTGAATATTTTTTTCACTAATTCGTGAAAATTCATAAAATTATAGAAGGAAAATAAAGACTACGGTTATTGCGATCTTCTATATAAATTAAGGGATCAGTCGCTATCTCGCCCCTGTGAGTGCGAGAAAGATAGCTGCAATTTTAAAATTGAATATTTTTGAAACGGTTTGCGACCAATCAAAAAAGCCCCTGTCAGCGTATTTTTGCCATCGTCCCGCGTCCGCTGACAGAGCCCTTTCGTGATCATTCAAACGACATCAAAAATTATTTATTTCAAAAATTCGAGGTGAGGCTCCGTGACTGATCCATCACCTTAACCAAATAAAGCTTAATGGCCAAATAATAAATAAAACCGGTGTTCTGGTCTGGTGGCTAGCGTACCGGACTCTAGCTTCAAGCGCCAAATCGCGTCAGGGGGCTTCCACCTCCAACCGTTTGACGCTCGTTGTTTGGAGGGAGAAGCCACCTTACGCGATTTGACGTTTGACGACAGCGTCAGCATGAAAAAAGCCGAATCCTGAGAAAATCAAAACGAACCGAAACGAAGACAACTTTACCGAAGGACAAGGACAAACAAAGGGCAAATGAATACGAATAAACAAATCCGAAAAAAAAAAATTCAAAGAGAAGCTCGCGTCAAAGCAAATGAAAATCGAACCGAAACAAAAGTAAACAAGCAGGAACAAAGATCGACGAACGAAGGCAGATTTGCGGACAGACATAAACAAACCCACGTGTGTTTGAAGTACTTGTATATCTTTTGAAGCAAAACAAACATGGTATTTTCGTTTCTTGCCACGATTCAAATCTTGTGCCAGGAGACAATGGTTTTGAACGTTTTTTTTTCTTCTTCGTCTTTTCGTTATTTTTAAGTTATGAAATATCCTGGCCAAAAATCTTCTCCCCAAGGGAAAAACCTTTGACAAGTACATTTGTTGACCCCTGTTGTTTCCATTTGTTGTCACAGAAAAAAAACTACATAAGACAGTACAATTGTTTTTTCCAGGAAAAACGAGATTTCTTCGATGAAATAACTCGAATCTACTCCAAATGACGAATAGAAATTAAAACCTTTATATATCGTATCGAAATCCCAAGAAAAAACGCAACAATTAATGCACATCGTTAGTGTCCGGTCAAAAAATAAAGTCTACAAATAAATGATCAATTTGCGTATTAAAAAAATAATTACTTTTACAAAAAAAGAAATAAAAATGCCAATGATTTACGTTCAGCACTCAAATTTATAATATCACTAATAGGACAAGTATTTTATTGTCGCTTGAGTTAGAATGGAGCACTGAAAAAAAAAGCAAAATTAGTTGGGCATTTTGGTAAAAGTCACCAAAACGTACAAAAATAAAAATCGGTCAGAAGAGCAGAGTCCAGAGAAAAGAATCGGATTAGAGATTGGAATTTTATTCTCGAGTTATCGAAAAAAAAAAAACTATGCGCGAACAATAGCGAATTTGACAAATGTATTTTCCATACAGTCATCGATAACTTATCTTAAGGTAAAAAAAATGCTGTCGGCCATAAATGCCGACGACTCCAAAATACCGATACAAAAAACGCCGAACGACTAAATGCCGAAGCTGGCCGAAGATACTGTAACTCTGACGGTCGGTATTGTCAGAATGTCAAATTTTAAGAATACCGACTCGATTGCTTCACTGGTGTGTGTCGCGCCACTGATGTATAACACCACACTTTAGTATTCAGCGACCCTCCGACCGGTGACGTGTACATTATGCCGTTAAAGTTTGTTTCAAGTCAAAAAGGCAAACCCTTGTTAATTTTGAGTGGTTACTTATATAATCTTGTTCATGAGGGTCTAGTGTGCACGTGGCGGTGCACACACTACCGTTTCAGCGCATGTGGTGGACGCGTTCATACCGATTCGAGAAGTCGAACTGGTGAGCTGCATATCATTCGGCAACTCAATTGTTTTTTTTTTTTTTTTTTTTTTCAATTTTCTCATTTTTTTTCAATCATTGTTGCCATTACTGTTATTTAATTGTAGGCAAAATTTTGGATCAGTCTGAACACAATCATCCACCTACCGTTGATGCCCAAGCGGCCCATACAGCATTGAAAAATGTTTCCACGGCCAGTGTTGCAGCAACGCCGAGGGCGCCGACTCGGATATTGCCGCGATCAAGGGCACGACACAGTTCGCAGTTGAAACCGCCCTCAACTAATGTTGACAAGTTGCAACTGCGAGACAAACATACTCACAAGGGTGCTTATTTTTTAAGACTTGTATGAAAGTTACGTTTCATGGTTTTTCGGCAATGACATGTATTTCGAGTTGGTTTTTCGTCCTCTGATGAGTTAAACTTGAGTTTTCTTAAACGATTGAATCATTTCGACTTTTGTGAATCACTTGATGTTGATTGGATGAAAAACAAAAGGTCGAAGGGACCTTGGAATGAGGCATTTCGCTCAGTATTTAGTGTCGGCATTTTTAGTATTCAGCATCCCGCCATTTTGGGAAACAGTAATTTATCTTTTTCGGAAATTGGATTCTATAGGAAACAATGAGATTTTTTAGGCCAGACCCGAAGGTTCTTATCAACTCGTTTTATCTTTTGATAAATTTTCAGATAATCTGGAGACTATTTTCAGTGGCGGAATAACAATTGAGAAAAAAAATAAACAGAAAAAGCACGTACAAGATCAAAATCCGGAATCTGATTACGAGGCCAGACTAATTGCCCAAGGGGACAATTTGGTAGAACATATTACAGACGACACATTGCAGTCGGATTGTACATCGATAACTATGGTCAAAGAAGAAAATATAGATGATTATACGAGAGAAGATCATTTCTCTGAAGTTTACGAGCAACATCCTGAAAATAATCCAATTTCATCTAATGCCTTACTTTTATCATCTAATGAAAGAGTCTTTACGAGCGTCATGAATATAGAGGTAATGGGAAATCTTATATATTAGCTTAATTGGTATCACGACATAATATCACAGTCAAAATATCATCGCGACAAAAAATCTCCGCAACAAAGTATGACACGATAAAAAATCATCACAACAAAATATCAGACGACAAAATATTACACGATTAAAAGTCATCACGACAAAATATCACCACGACAAAATATTGCACGACAAAAAATCTCCGCAACGAAAATATCACACGATAAAGAATCATTACGACAAAATATCACCGCAACAAAAATATCACACGACAAAATATCACCGCAACAAAATATCACACGATAAAAAATCATCACGACAAAATATCA